>CAXITT010000339.1:37347-51945 GCA_964033795.1 Lymnaea stagnalis | reverse complement strand
AAACTGTTTTACAGGTTATCAAACTCTTCTTTATCCTTCATCAACATTTGGAATAACTCCCTACTTTACAAGTTATTCAAGCTGTGACGATTATTATTTTTTTTTTTTTTTTGTGTGTATCACATTGACAGAGCACACGACTATTACCTTCCTGGCGCTTACCCTAAGCTGTCACATTGACAGAGCACACGGCTGTTACCTTCCTGGGGCTTACCCTAAGCTGTCACATTGACAGAGCACACGACTGTTACCTTCCTGGGGCTTACCCTAAGCTGTCACATTGACAGAGCACACGACTGTTACCTTCCTGGGCTTACCCTAAGCTGTCACACTGACAGAGCACACGACTGTCACCTTCCTGGGGCTTACCCAAGCTGTCACAGTGACAGAACATACGACTGTTACCTTACTGGGGCTTACTTACCCAAGCTGTCACAGTGACAGAACACACAAATATTACCTTTTTACTATTAAGTGGCACCTTGTCACACTATTGTGTAGAAAATTATGTTTTAAGGGAAAGAAAATTCCGTTCTCATCATCTTAACATGCGTTTTATTTGCTGAAGAATGTACACAAATTGTACAAATATTGTACACTTCAAGTATCCTAAATAAAATGTTTTATTTAGCGAGGTAAGTAAACGGTTCATAAATCTCAAAAGTTAAATAGGAGTATTATTTTTTTAGCTCAAGCAATAGCTTAGTCTATAAGAGAATTATGTAAAAAAAAAATGTTTAAAAATGAGAAGGAAAAAACAACAACTAAAGAGTCTAAAATATGAAATTCTCTTAAAATTATTTAGATTGTTCATGACTTGCCTGTTGTGTTACTTTGGACACACTGACAACTTTGACTATTTTCGAATTGTTGCTCATGTCGTTGTAAGATTTCCCAGCAAAAGCAAGGGCCTTCTGTACCTCAGGGTCATTGACGTCAGCGGGGGATTCCCCTCCAACCTTGAGTCCACGTTTTCCTTTTATTAATTAGATGTGGAAAAGCTGATTTGTCTGTCAGATTATAGTTTCTCTTTTTTCAGTCAAATTATGGTTTATTTTTTATAACACCAAAAAGGACACTGCATTGTAAGGCTTGGAATTAACACTGACAGAAGCCGTGGTTTCTCTGGGGGTGGCGATGTCCTCCGGTACAGAGGCGTCACTAAGTTTGGTGTTACCTGCTGTGGTTAACTCATGTTGTCACCTGGCCACGACCCCACCCTTTCCCTGGAAACGCTCTGAGCTTGCTTTGTTTAGTGAACATGTTTTGGTGTAGAGATTAATAGAGAAAATGTATTCACACACACACACACACATATATATATATATATATATATATATATATATATATATATATATATATATATATATATATATATATATATATATATATATATNAAATATGACCATAAAAATATGACCATAAAAATATGACCATAAAAATATGACCATAAAAATATGACCATAAAAATATGACCATAAAAATATGACCATAAAAATATGACCATAAAAATATGACCATAAAAATATGACCATAAAAATATGACCATAAAAATATGACCATAAAAATATGACCATAAAAATATGACCATAAAAATATGACCATAAAAATATGACCATAAAAATATGACCATAAAAATATGACCATAAAAATATGACCATAAAAATATGACCATAAAAATATGACCATAAAAATATGACCATAAAAATATGACCATAAAAATATGACCATAAAAATATGACCATAAAAATATGACCATAAAAATATGACCATAAAAATATGACCATAAAAATATGACCATAAAAATATGACCATAAAAATATGACCATAAAAATATGACCATAAAAATATGACCATAAAAATATGACCATAAAAATATGACCATAAAAATATGACCATAAAAATATGACCATAAAAATATGACCATAAAAATATGACCATAAAAATATGACCATAAAAATATGACCATAAAAATTGCCACTAACTAAAACGCCGGAAGAGCGTCCACTAATTGCTCTCTCAAAAATACACTGCGCATAATCAGACGCAATATCCAGAGAGCAAAAATTATTAGCAAACTCCCTTACTCGACAGCCTTATATGTATATTTATGTTATTTATACATAGTGTCTACTTAGACAGAACACTAACTATGGAAAATAACATTAATATGCTCTGCAGGGCGATTTGTCTAGAGCTGCGCAGAATTAGTCATATCAGCCCTTTCTTAACTTTAGATGCATCAAAGAGGCTGATGTCTGCATTCGTGCTATCACGCATGGACTGCTGCAATGCTCTTATGGTGGGTCTTCCAGCTACGCTCCTGGATAAAATGCAAAAAGCAAAGAATAATGCGGCTTGCATTGTTCTTCGTAAACGCAATTTTGACAATGCTAAAACACTTCTCAAAGAGTACAAAATTGCAACTCTGTGCTACCGCTGCTTGCATGACCAGGCGCCGTCCTAACTCAAAGCGCTCATGACGTCTTATGGATCCACTAGACAACTCCGTTCATCCGATAATGGCAAACTCTCGATACCGCGTGTTCGCCTTCAGACTTACGGAGGGCGCACTTTCGAATTTGCTGGCCCAACAATTTGGAACACCCTTCCTGTCGCTCTCAGAAACAGCCAGACACTGGAATCCTTCAAAACCGATTTGAAAACACATCTATTTCGCAAACATCAGCTGGGGCGATGTTGTTTACCATCTTTTCCAGCTAGCTATTATCTCCTAGATGTATATTGGCTTGCGTTGTTTATGGTTGAAAGGGATGAAAGACTTTGAATGGGTTTGCTCGTTTGTAGCTTTTGTAGTGTTGCGTTTTGTGTTTTAATGTGGTAAAATATCGATTTTTTTCATTTCTCTTTTAATATGGTTGACTTTGTGCCGCGTTCGAGCCTTTGGGGATGAAGCGTGATTTTTTTATAAATTAACTTTATTATTATTACCGTGGGAACTATGAACAATTAGCCTACCGTGGGAACTATGAACAATGAGCCTACCGTGGGAACTATGAACAATTAGCCTACCGATGACATTATGTTTTGTTTTAATCTTTAGATCAGCAAATATTTTTATTGCACTCTCTATTTTTTTCTTAGATGGTGCCCACATGAAACACTTTATATTGTTTTGGAAGATCATTGATGGGCGCCCTATGCACAGGGCGTCCCAGGCAATGGCATTGAAAGGGGCCATGTAAGTGATGGCTGTGATGATATCTTACTTTAAAAAATGTAAGCTACCTTGAATATTTATGCAATGATTTTTAAGCCCTCTCCCCCATCCCCTTTTTTCCATTTCGATTAACAAATTTTATGACACATTATGGACAAGGCTCAATGTAACCGCTAGCAAAGACGGGTTATATCAGCATATACATATATATATATTATATGTGTGTGTGTGTGTGTAATTAGAGCTGTCTGTATATTTTAATGTGTATAAACAGTATACAGGCTTACCGATTGTATCTCTAACTGGAGAACAGTCCGGGTCAATGGATGCTTTAAGACCTTCATCTCCAGAGATCCATGGCCTTGACCAAACCCCAACGGCACAGTTTTCCACCTGAGAGACGGGGATGAAAATGATTGGATGAAAGGAATTGTCACATTACATTGCAACAGTTGCTGCCCTTGAGACCATGGATGTGTTCGCACACATACCTGTGGAAGTGTTCACGGACGCCTCTGCCAACCTGAGAGAAAGAACTGCTGGGTATGGTGCGCTCATACTGTATCCAGCGGGGGGACCACCAACAGAAGAACTCTCGAGGTCCCTGTGGGACTGCAGCATCAAATTTTGATGCGGAGCTCATGGCTAAGCACAGGGCCTTTGAGAGAGTACATGAAACATTGCAGGGGACGGAGCATGCGGGGCTCGATGTAGTTGTCTACTCAGACTCAAGATCTGCTCTCGAGATCTTGGGAAAGAGACAGGGTACACCCAATTGGTCGACGTCATCGTTGATGACGTGTGCAAAATCGGTAAACAAGGGGGCAAGGTAACAATACAGTGGATACCTGGCCACGTCAACATCAGTGGCAATGAGAGAGTGGACACTCTAGCGAAAACCAGGGCGGCCCAGCCTAGCCTCAGTCCGAAGTACCAATAACTTACTTGGGAATTAAAACCTGGCTGGCGGAGCATTTCAGGACGAAGTGGTACAGGCAATGGGCAGACAACACGACCACCAGAGGAGTCGTTTCAAACTTGCCCACTCCTAGCAAACAAGACCCATGGTGGGGGTTAGGCCGCAGACAGCAGAGCTTAGTGACGCAGATGCGCACCGAGCACTGCCCCATTGGCACATACTTCTGGCGGCTGGATAACAACAGGGATCCTACCTGCCGGCATTGCAGCCTGGCCCCGGAGATCCTAGAGCACCTGTTTGACCGAATGCCCCTCACTAGAGGGCGGTCGGAGAACCCTTTGTGAGGAAAATGTTGTATGGCTCAGCTCAACAAATGGAGTTGATAACCAATTTACTAGCCGGGGTCATAAGAGAGTAATCTCAGACCTTCACCAGAATAAGCGTGTTAGAAGCTCTGTTTGAAATTACATTTCTATAGCTCACATTAAACAGATAAAATCAAATAAGGTCCCCGGCCCAAAACCCAAAGTTGTAAAATGGTTGGACTAATTCAGAAATCTACTTATTATGTTACACGCAAACTGAAATGATGGTATTTGATTTATTTCCATCCACACATGCAATAGCTCTGTTTGAAATTATATTTTTATAGCTCATATAAGAAAAAAAATGAGGCCCCCGGCCCCAAATGAATTTTTCAAAATGGATAGTTCATAAACCTTTGATAAGGTTTTGTTCTAAACCCCTTAAGAGTTCCTTCCGGAAAAAGATATATGTGCCAAGTTTGGTCAAGATCCACCAATCCATGTAAAAGCCTTTGTGGAATCAGCACAACAACTTATCGCAATCGGATGAATGGTATAGGAACGCGGTCCTGAGACAGCTGCTCTTAGGCGACTGTTTCGTCCCAGCTTTCGTCCCGAATGAAGCACTCCCTGGACGGGGGAGGGGGGGGGTTAACTCATTTTTTTAAAACATAGGTAATAAACTCATTGCCGAATAATTATTTTTTCCGTTAATGATTAAACTTAAAAGGGGCACCAAAGATAAGCTTGCACAGGGCTCCAGCTACCGTCGAGCCGGCACTGATGGGACATCCATTTATGACGTACTCAAACAAACAAAAAAATTATTTCCCCCTCCCGTGCAATGTCAATGTAAGGGACAGTATCTATAGTATATTATATTACGTAACCATTGAGGATGCGTATGACAGCGTAAAAAAAAAGGGGGGGGGGGTCACCAGAATGTACCTACATTTATGCATACATTCTACAATAAGTATCCTGACATTCTCTTATGGAGCCAAATATCACTAATGTCAATGTAAGGGACAGTATCTATAGTATATTATATTACGTAACCATTGAGGATGCGTATGACAGCGTAAAAAAAAAGGGGGGGGGGGGTCACCAGAATGTACCTACATTTATGCATACATTCTACAATAAGTATCCTGACATTCTCTTATGGAGCCAAATATCACCTGAAAATCTGTTCAATTCATGATTTCTTAAGAGGCTATAAGAATATCACTACGAGATCACATGAAATTGTTCGTGACAACAGGAATTCTAAAACCGAACACAGTTTTGCCGAAAAAGAAATGGTTTTAACAATCCTAGTCCTAACCCTCGTTTAGAATAGGAAGCGTGGTTCCCAACTGTATTCCGCGAGCGCTGCAGGCTCCACGAGCACTTGTCATGAGCCCCGGGAGCACTTGTCATGAGCCCCGGGAGCACTTGTCATGAGCCCCGGGAGCACTTGTCATGAGCCCCAGGAACGCTCTAGGAAAAAAAAAGATATCACCATAAAATGGTAAGAATTTGGGTGGGTCACAGTGGCTCCATCTTGCGTGCATCTTGTGGACCTAAGTGGTTTCCTCTTGTTAGACATAGGGTGGGCCTAAGTGGCACCCTCTTGTATGACATATGGGCCTAAGTAGCTCCCTCCTGTATGACATGGGGTGGGCCTAATTGGCTCCCTCTTGTAGGACATATGGTGGGCCTCATTGACTCCATTTTGAGGGACATAGAATTCGCATAATTGGTTCCCTCTCTTAAGCCAAGGGTGGGCCTTATTGACTCCCTCTTGTGGGACATAGGGTGCGCCTAAGTGGCTCCCTCTTGTTAGACCTACGGTGGGCCTAAGTTGCTCCCTAATAGAACAAAAGGAGTTCGTGAGTCAAAATGCCTGTGAGAAACATGTCTACTTCATGTGTCGCAACTTAAGGTGCGCGTGCATAAGGAACATAAGCTCTAGAGTTCACTTCCAATTTTGAATTCCATTGTTACACCTGTAAGGTTGCGAGAAATAGGGGAAAATTCGCAGGGGTGCACCATATAAGAAGCGTGCTGGAAACCGTGCGCTTGAGGAATATAAACGACGTTAGTTTCTAGCGACTGGGGACTTTGAAATTTGACTTCGCAAAAAGAGCAGTGAGTTAGCCCAATGCTGAATTACCACTCTGAATAATACACCTGAATAATATAAATGAATCGTATAAAAGAATAACATAACTGAATAATGTAACTGAATAATATAACTGAAGAATATAACTGAATAATATAAATGAATAAAATAACTGAAGAATATAACTGAGTAATATAACTGAATAATTTAACTGAATAATATAACAAAACTATTTGTAAGATTTCAAATCCAAATGAATAAAACCTTCAAGTTGTGCTCATTTAAGTCCACTTACATTTGACCCTTGTGTGACCTCAAGGATAAACCTGTAACTGGTTCCAGAAACAACCTGGATACAAAGGTAACAAATACGTTAAGGAATATCAAACAGAAAAAAAAATAAGGAAAGATAGAAAGACTTTGACCGTAGGTTGTGTGAGTATTGCAATGACAACTATCAAATTTGTATGAGATCATCTTATTCTTTTAAAAATGACAACAGCGGTAAAGACCTCCAGTTAACAGATAGACTTTCAACATTTCTTTAGCCATTGATGAACACAGATCCTTCAAACACCCTGTACACAGATCACCCTGACTGAGACATATATCCATCCATCATTGTAGTGCTACGGCCCATGTAGGGTTTTGGCCTGCATCACTACTTCCTTCCACTCAGACCATACATCCATCCCTGTGGCGCTACAGCCCGTGTAGGATTTTGGCCTGCCTCACAACTTCCTTCCACACAGACCATCCACCCATCCTTGTGGCGCTACAGTCCATGTAGGCTTTTTGCCTGCATCACTACTTCCTTCCACTCAGACCATACATCCATCCCTGTGGCGCTACAGCCCGTGTAGGATTTTGACCTGCCTCACAACTTCCTTCCACACAGACCATTCACCCATCCCTGTGGCGCTACAGCCCATGTAGGGTTTTGGCCTGCCTCACTACTTCCTTCCACTCAGACCACCCATCCATCCCTGTGGCGCTACAGCCCATCTAGGGTTTTTGGCTGCCTCACTACTTCCTTCCACACAGACCATCCATCCAACAATCCCTGTGGCGCTACAGCCCGTGTAGGGCTTTGACCTGCCTCACTACTTCCTTCCACACAGACCATCCATCCATCCCTATGGCGATACAGCCCATGTAGGGTTTTGGTCTGCCTCACTACTTAAACTCAGACCTAACTAATAATGGGACATACCTGTGATGTTGCACTGGAAACTTTCACCAAGGTCCTGGGAACGTTATCGCCCTGTTTGACATAGTATTGATTGATGGCATCAATGGCTTTCTGGACGAAGATGTTTTCGCCGTTCAACAGATCCGGTCTGTCAATGGGCCCGCCCGGTAGCAGAGGTTTTACGAAGGCATGGGCCAGTGTTAAACAAGAGAGAACTAGGAACATCATGCTGGCAGCTGTGAAATAAGAGAATGTTTCAACAAGTCTGTATGAGCAGGCTTTATAAGAATGATTTATTAGAAGAATGTATGAAAAGGCAGAATAGGACTGCTGTATTAGATGGCTGTTTGAAAAGGCTGTACACGGCTATAATATTTTAACAACAAATAAGTCCAAAACCAATATTATTATCTCTTTTCAATTCAACCTGATATTGGTCAGTTAAGTACAACCATAAATGCACCTCGAAAGTAAAAATTGAGGGTAACAATGTGAGCATCTGATGCCCTTTATAAAAAAAAAAAATTCTCAAACTATTGCCATGTAGTGTGGCTCAATGTGTGCCCTGGTAAATTGATCTTTATAAAACAAATCCCCCTGTATAATGAGAATGTACGTGTGGCCTGACTTAAAACGACGCCTTATTCTTCAGTGTGTTCTCGTCAAAGTCAAGAAGCCAGAATTGCTGGCAGGAGCTTGATTGTGATGAAGTCCCCATGAATTCTGACATGCACTTGGTTTGTCATGACGGCCCCTCATTATTTTGACAGGAACATGGTTGTCATGAACACCGCTTGTATTTTGACAGGCATTCGGTTGTCACGAACCATTATGTGTTCTTTGATACCACTGTGTGCCTGTCAGAATACAAGGGGGGTTCATGACAACCAAGTGCCTATCAGAATATAGGGAGAATTCACGACAACCAAGTGCCTATCAGAATATAGGGAGAATTCACGACAACCAAGTGCCTATCGGATTACAGGGAGAATTCACGACAACCAAGTGCCTATCAGAATACAGGGAGAATTCACGAAAACCAAGTGCCTATCAGAATACAGGGAGAATTCACGACAACCAAGTGCCTATCAGAATACAGGGAGAATTCACGACAACCAAGTGCCTATCGGATTACAGGGAGAATTCACGACAACCAAGTGCATTTCAGAATACAGGGAGAATTCACGACAACCAAGTGCCTATCGGATTACAGGGAGAATTCACGACAACCAAGTGCCTATCGGATTACAGGGAGAATTCACGACAACCAAGTGCCTATCAGAATATAGGGAGAATTCACGACAACCAAGTGCCTATCAGAATACAGGGAGAATTCACGACAACCAAGTGCCTATCAGAATAGAGGGAGAATTCACGACAACCAAGTGCCTATCAGAATACAGGGAGAATTCACGACAACCAAGTGCCTATCAGAATACAGGGAGAATTCACGACAACCAAGTGCCTATCAGAATAGAGGGAGAATTCACGACAACCAAGTGCCTATCAGAATACAGGGAGAATTCACGACAACCAAGTGCCTATCGGATTACAGGGAGAATTCACGACAACCAAGTGCCTATCAGAATACAGGGAGAATTCACGACAACCAAGTGCCTATCAGAATACAGGGGTAGTTAATGACAACCAAGTGCCCGTCAGAATACAAGGGGAGTTCAAGACAACCAAGTGCCTGTCAGAATACAAGGGGAGTTCATGACAACCAAGTGCCCGTCAGAATACAAGGGGAGTTCATGACAACCAAGTGCCCGTCAGAATACAAGGGGAGTTCATGACAACCAAGTGCCCGTCAGAATATAAGGGGAGTTCATGACAACCAAGTGCCTGTCAGAATACAAGGGGAGTTCATGACAACCAAGTGCCCGTCAGAATACAAGGGGAGTTCATGACAACCAAGTGCCCGTCAGAATACAAGGGGAGTTCATAACAACCAAGTTCCCGTCAGAATACAAGTAGAGTTCATGACAACCAAGTGCCCGTCAGAATACAAGGGAAGTTCATGACAACCAAGTGCCCGTCAGAATACAAGGGGGGCTCGTATTGTATGAAGATCTTCATGTCGAAAGATCGTACCTTCCCGCACCCCCCTCTTCTGGGAGGTTATAAGAAGGCTGTATTAGAAGGCTGGTTAGAAGACTATAAGAGTGATGTATTTTAAGATTTTATTATAAGACTGCATAAGAAAGCTGTATAAGAAGGCTGTACTAGACGGATGTACTAGAAATCTGTATGAGATTGCTGTATAAGATGACTGTTAAGAAGTCGGTATTACAATGTCACATTACAAGGCTGTTTTAGAAGAATGTATTAAAATGATGTATTAGAAGTCTCTATTGCTAGGCTGTATTGCAAGGCTGTATTGCAAGGCTGTATTACAAGGCTGCAGTCTATTATGAAAGTTACAGAAACAGTTATTCGAGACCTCATATTTGTTGATGACTGTGCCCTAATGCAAGATTGCAACTGAAAATGCAGCAAATACTTTTTTTTTTTTTTTTTTTTTTTTTTTTTTTTTTTTTTTTTTTTTTTTTGCTTATGCCTGCGATTTGCGATATCTACGGCCTTGCCATCAATGCGAAAACAAACTGAGACATTGCACCAGCCAGCTCTAGAAAAATCTGTCAATGAACCTTAATATTCAATGAAAGGACATACTCTAAAAGCAGTGAAAAATGCACATGTTTGGGCAGCACCCTCTCTCTACGTCAGTTACAATCGATGATGAAATTTTTAACCAAATTGTCAAAGTAAATGCTGCATTTGTTTTGGGAGCCAAGTGGTCTCAGTCTTGTCACTAAGCTTGACGTATTTAGAGCAATCGTCTTAACGTCTATCCAATACGCAAGCGAGACGTGAAAAGTGTACCAGCCAAATAGCTGGACAGCTTGACAGCTAAACCATCCCCGCCTACGCTGCTTACGTCAACTTCTTGGCATAATGCGGCAAGGATAGAGATCCAGATACAGAGGTCCTACAGTGGGCTGATTTCATGAGCATTCACATGCTCCTACAAAAAGGACAAGCCAGAGGGACAGGACGTGACACAAGAATGCCAGACAGCAGACTTTCCAAACGAGTATTGTTCGGTGAACTCTCCACTGGGAAACGCTCAGTGGGTGGGCAGAAAAAAACGCTTCAATGACTATCGATAAGCGATGCGCGGAAATAAAATGGAAGGACATTGACCTTGATTCGTGGGAGACATTTACTATGGATCGCACAAGCTGGCGAGGCAGACTCACTGTCGGAGCACAATTCTCAGAGAATAAGGGTACCGCTCACGTCCAAAGAAAGTGCACTGCAAGGAAAAGCAGAATCGACTCAAATGAAACTTTAAACTATGACCAAAAACAACGTTTATCCAACGTGCGGGAAAGCTTTCCAGGCACAAATAGGACTGGCAGGCTCTGCATCTCGTCAGCTCAACTAGAATGTAAATAGGACTGGCAGGCCACCTGCGTACTCACCGTGTAACTTAGTATGATTCATCATTGTATGTGAATAACAACAATAATACAAGGCTGTATTAGAATGCTGTATTAGAAGGTTGTATTAGAAGTTGCATTAGAAGGCTGTATTAGAAAACTGTATTAGAATGCTGCTTGAGTAGACTGTATTTGAAGGGTGTATTACTCCTATCACGACATGAACAATTTACCAATCATATGGGATTTTTTTATATACCTTTTGGAATAAGCTAGTTTATGGGGCTGTAAATATATTAAACTAGATATAGCCCGCCAAACATTGGCGACAGCAATGCGTGAACTTTCCATCTACTAAAGTTACTTGACAAAAACGTGAACTCAAATTACTCACATTTAAGCACGCCAATTTGTACACCCTCCCCCCATCTTTTTTTTCATGATACGTCACGGCACACTTTTCATTTCACGCCGACCCACGGCTTAGCATAAGCCGCGAGCTGGCTGGCAAGCGAGAGTGGTGCAGGAGGGGGAGCGGTAGCTTCACCGCAGTGCGAATGTCTCTAGACCAACGATGGGCAGGCAAGGGAAGGGAGGGTTTGCCTGCGTCTTGCTTGCTCTGACGTATCTATATATAGCCTGCGTGGTCATCGTCTTCTTGTTTACCCTACTTCTGGCGAAGTATATATATATAGATTAAATGGACATTCTCATTACGAGATGTTGTGTGGTCAGGATAAACAAGTGGTCAGGTTAAACAAGGGGTCAGGATAAACAGTTGGGCAGGATTAACAAGTGGTCAGGATAAACAAGTGGTCAGGATAAACAAATGGTCAGGATTAACAAGTGGTCAGGATAAACAAGTGGTTAGGATAAACAAGTGGTCAGGATTAACAAGTGGTCAGGATAAACAAGTGGTCAGGATAAACAAGTGGTCAGGATAAACAAGGGGTCAGGGTAAACATGCGGTCAGGATAAACAAGTGATAACGAAAAGCAAGTGGTCAGGATAAACAAGTGGTCAGTGTTAACAAGTGGTCAGGGCCAATATAAGTAATAAACACACTACGACAATTCGTCATGTTCTCATCACTGACTGCAGCAATATGTTGTCTCAAAGTGATTGCTGAATATGGCTAAAGTGCTTCTAAAATAGTGGTGTTCGATATTTCCTGGGGTCCTTGTGATACAGAGGCGGCAATTTAGCTCTTGCCTATATCACAAATGTTTAAAAGGCCGGCAATGTCACTGACGTAACAGTGCTACTGCTGATCTATAAACCAGGCCGTACATGTACTGACATAACAGTGCTACTGCCGATCTATAAACCAGGCCTTACTTTACATTCACTGACATAAATACACTACTATTGGCATGTAGACCAGGCCTTACACGCAGTTACATAGCCATGCTACTCTTGACGCACATACCAGGCCCTTATTACAAGCATCGGCGCAACGGTACTAACCATTATAAGATTCACCTCACGACGTTACGTTACTTACATTCTCAGACTGACGATGTTTCCGTCTGCTGTCGACCTGCACAAAGATGCAAAAATATACTTTTATAATGACTGACGGCTAGCTGGTCTGTGTCCCACTTACAGGTTTAAAACACTACGTCCCTCGCTCCCCTAGAGACGTCTTGTGTTTCATACCTGTATAACACACGCAAAGACCTATCATTACATTTTTTTTCAACTTCTCCCCAATTGTTACAACAACAACGCCATCTTAGAACCCAATATTGTTCGTATTGCTGTGAGTTGAAGGCATGAACAAGACAAAGGATTTAATTTACTCTACGAGGGATTTAGGGGGGGGGGGACCACGACCCCAATTCGTTCGCAAGTACTTTAGCGACCGAGAACAAACATTATTAATACTGCATTGATCCAACGAAGTCCCCTGAATAAATAAGACAGTAATGTCAACAATAGGACCCCATATATTTGCGCTGCGTGTCTTAGTTCTTTGTTGGTTTTTTTCCTTTTGGTTTCATCTAGACGCAATAATAAAGGTGGTCAGTAAGTTGACCATACAGAGGCTTCTGTTCACATTGGAGGCTAAGACCCGCCGCTAATATAGGTGGTCAGTAAGTTGACCATACAGAGGCTTCTGTTCACATTGGAGGCTAAGACCCGCCGCTAATATAGGTGGTCAGTAAGTTGACCATACAGAGGCTTCTGTTCACATTGGAGGCTAAGACCCGCCGCTAATATAGGTGGTCAGTAAGTTGACCATACCAGACGCTTCTGTTCACACTGGAGATACAGACCCGCCGCTGACGATTTAGATAGCTCCATTTTAATATTGGGCGGTGGGCGGGACGCTGTGATTTATTTTGATGACAATGAAAAAGACACGACGTTATTTTAAATTGATTTCAGGTTCGTGGGCTGTTTGTGTGACTTGACCTGGTCGTTCAACTGCTGACATGGCAAGCTATTTTAACATCAATGGAGGTCATTTGCAATGTCCTTTTTTTTATTTTTTTATTTGTATTTTTGCTATTCCTAATTTGTTCTATAAACCTCGGGATATTTTAACCTAACAATCATGTCCCACAATATTGTTTATTGTGTTATCCAGGGAGATCTAATAACAGACAAAAAGTTGTGTTGTTAAATTAAATTTTGATGTTTGTCTTCAATAAAATCTTACAGCACTACTTTAGTTCTGTGCATGGGAATGTGTCTTCAGTAATGTGTCATGTTAGTTCTGAATATGGGAAGGTGTTTTCAGTATAGTGTCCTGTTAGTTCTGTCCATAAAACGTGTCTTCCGTACCTCGCCATGTTACTTTTGTCCATAAAAAGTGTCTTCAGTATGGTGTCCTGTTAGTACTGAACATGGGAAGGTGTCTTCAGTATGGTGTCCTGTTAGTACTGTACATGGGAAGGTGTCTTCAGTATGGTGTCCTGTTAGTTCTGTCCATAAAACGTGTCTTCGGTACGGTGTCATGTTACTTCTGTCCATAAAAAGTCTCTTCAGTATGGTGTCCTGTTAGTACTGTACATGGGAAGGTGTCGTCAGTATGGTGTCCTGTTACTTCTGTCCGTAAAACGGGTCTTTCATTACTGTGTCGTAGGCACCCTGTCTTTTCTCATTACTGTGGCGTAGCCACCCTGTCATTTCTCATTACTGTGTCGAAGGCACCCTGTCATTTCTTATTACTGTGTCATAGGCACCCTGTCATTTCTCATTACTGTGGCGTAGCCACCCTGTCATTTCTCATTACTGTGTCATAGACATTTTGTCACTTGCCATTACTGTTTCGTAGCCACCCTGTCATTTCTCATTACTGTGTCGTAGCCACCCTGTCATTTCTCATTAATGTGGCGTAGACATCATACAATTTACAGAACTTGGTTGTCGGAGTTTTGAAGGCACAGGGGCGTCCTTCCCCCCCCCACGTGAGGGCAGCCAACCCCCCCCCCCCCCCCCC
>CAXITT010000339.1:11746-31851 GCA_964033795.1 Lymnaea stagnalis | reverse complement strand
CTATTCACCATACCAAAGTTGTAAGTATTGTTTTGGCTTCTCTATTCACCATACCAAAGTTGTAAGTATTGTTTTGGCTTCTCTATTCACCATACCAAAGTTGTAAGTATTGTTTTGGCTTCTCTATTCACCATACCAAGGTGGTTTGTATTGTTTTGGCTTCTCTATTCACCATACCAAGGTGGTTTGTATTGTTTTGGCTTCTCTATTCACCATACCAAGGTGGTTTGTATTGTTTTGGCTTCTCTATTCACCATACCAAGGTGGTTTGTATTGTTTTGGCTTCTCTATTCACCATACCAAGGTGGTTTGTATTGTTTTGGCTTCTCTATTCACCATACCAAGGTGGTTTGTATTGTTTTGGCTTCTCTATTCACCATACCAAGGTGGTTTGTATTGTTTTGGCTTCTCTATTCACCATACCAAGGTGGTTTGTATTGTTTTGGCTTCTCTATTCACCATACCAAGGTGGTTTGTATTGTTTTGGCTTCTCTATTCACCATACCAAGGTGGTTTGTATTGTTTTGGCTTCTGTATTCACCATACCAAGGTTGTTTGTATTGTTTTGGCTTCTCTATTCACCATACCAAAGTTGTAAGTATTGTTTTGCGTGTCGTTTATTGTCCAAAAAAGTATTTCCCTTTGCTATATCTGGATTTAAGTACTGGAAACATAGCAATCTAATTGTAGAACATGAAAATGGAGTAGTGCATTGCAAGGACATGACTGCATATTTTCTTCGACTGAAAGAAGTTAGGTTTTTAGGTCATTTATTAATCAAAGACTATAGGTCCAAACAGAAGTACTGGCATCAAGTTCTGACTCGTGGGGTTTATGTCGTTCACTTTCTTGCCGCCAGAGGTTTGGGTCAAATATGGGGTCATTAAACAATGGAAATTGTTTAGATGTTTAGAGCTGCTCAGTTAATTTAACCTTTTTTTTTTAAGAGTATCTCAAACTGTATAGAAATGCTGGAAATGGTAACACATCATATCTGTCGGAAAATATTTGAGAAAAATGTATTGATCTAATGGGGCAACATGTCCTTTGTGCTATTCTGGAAGAAATTAAAGAGTCAAAGTATTATTCAATAAGTTATGATTCCACTTCAGACATTTCACACATTGATAAACTGACATTTACGGTCCGGGATATTCGAGGATGTAAGTCTGTGGAACGTTTTATCAAGTTAATTTCCATATTTTCCCATGGAGCAAAGGATTTAACAGACACTGTTGTGTATCAAAGGATCTAACAGACATTGTTGTGTATCAAAGGATCTAACAGACACTGTTGTGTATCAAAGGATCTAACAGACACTGTTGTGTATCAAAGGATCTAACAGACACTGTTGTGTATCAAAGGATCTAACAGACACTGTTGGGTATCAAAGGATCTAACAGACACTGTTGTGTATCAAAGGATCTAGCAGACATTGTTGTGTATCAAAGGATCTAACAGACACTGTTGTGTATCAAAGGATCTAACAGACACTGTTGTGTATCAAAGGATCTAACAGACACTGTTGGGTATCAAAGGATCTAACAGACACTGTTGGGTATCAAAGGATCTAACAGACACTGTTGTGTATCAAAGGATCTAGCAGACAATGTTTTGGATTTTCTGAATGAGAACAAAATTCCGCCTTCAATTTGCAGTGGTCAATCGTATGACAAAGCTTCAAATTTATATGTCTGGACGCTACACTGGATTGCAAGCATGGCTGCCTCAATTGAACGAGTTTGCCGTGTATGTCACTTGTGCTGGACACAGTCTGAACTTAGTGGGCTTAAAAGCAGCAGAGTGTTGTGTACAAGTTGGAAAATTCTTTGACTTTGTTCAGCGCCTATATACCTTTTCTCAGCTTTCACACATCGATGGAATGTTGTGGTATCTTCTTTAGGAAAATCTCTCGTTGTCGTAAAGCATCTATCTGACACAAAATGTACGGCACATTTTGATGCCGTCAACGTTTCGAAAAAATACAAGATGCTCTGGACTCTGCATCAACTGACGCTGGACTCTGTATCAGCTGACGCTGGACTCTGTATCAGCTGACGCTGGACTCTGTATTAGCTGACGCTGGACTCTGTATCAGCTGACGCTGGACTCTGCATCAACTGACACTTATCAGGAAAAGAAAAAACAAGGCGTGAGGCAGAAAGACTTAGGTATAAAATGGAGAACCTAATAATTTATCATCATCTGGGATGAATTATAATGTATTTCTGATAATTTTTAAAATCATTATTACACTGGAATTAATTTTTTTGGTATAAATAAGTTTAATTAACCTATTTTTAAATGTATTGAATGTTTATTCTTATTTTACACTGTTATTCCTCTTGGTGAGTTGGGTTGGGAGCAACAACTGTTTGCGCCCCCCCCCCCAACTGTTTGAGCATGTGGTGAGTGCCCCCACTTCGCCCCCCTTCTAATGACCTGTTGTGTTGTGTTGCTGGGGGCCACAGTGCATTGCTGTGCCCAGGGTCCCCTATGTTCTTAAGACGACCCTGGTAGATAACAAATGCATATATATTTAACGAGATGGAGAGAAAGAAAGACATATAGATAGAGAGAAAGAGGGAGAGAAAGTGAGTGAGTGAAAGAGGGAGAGAGAGAGAGTGAGAGAGAAAGTGAGAGAGAAAAAGGGACAGAGAAGGGCGATATAGAAAGAGAAAGAGAGAGAGCGTGATAGAGAGAAAGAGAGAGAGAGAGAGTGTGAGAGAGAAAGAGAGAGAGAGAGAGAAAGAAAGTGTGAGAGAGAAAGAGACATAATGTGGAATGAGATGAGTTTGTCTTTTTGTTTTTTTGTGTTACCTGAGAGAGAGAGAGAGCTGTGAGACTGGGTCAGTCACCTGTAGCTCAAGCTGTCTGTGTTTTGTGTTACCTGAATGACGCAGAGAGCTGTGAGGAGTGGGCCAGTCACCACACCTGTAGCTCAAGCCGTTCTGATGATGTTATGTTCACCATGCTTCTATCCGATCACTAGATACGTTCTGTAATTGCTAAATTGGGATTGCTAAAGCGGAATACAGAATAACATCAACAGTACGTGTTGGCGATATCGAAGGTGAAAGGTTAATTTAAAAAAATAATAACATGAATAGCACATGTCGATGACGTCAAAGGTGAAAGGTTACATCTAGAATAACTTCTACAACACAAGTTGGTGACGTCAAAGGTGAAAGTTTACATACAGAATAACAGCGACAGCTCAAGCGGGTGATATCAAAGGTCAAGCAATGTATGTAAATATTTAAACCAAGAATATGAAACACACATATGATTACGATGAGCCAATACTAAAGCCCAGCATCTCAATGTACCATGTAGGGAATGAATGTTTCTATCAGAAACTAGACCATTTATCCGGCTTTGCCCGAGTGAACATTCAAAAGGAAACAAACTTCTGAAGAGCTGAAAGCCTACACGTGAAATTAGGGCCATGTTAAAAAAAAAACTTCGCGAAACTACCCATTACAGTTTTCACATTTTCTCTTACGCCCCCTTAATGTCAGCTCCTGAACTATGTGATAATTTAAATCAAAATTTTAGCCACACCAACCAACCCCAACCAATGTTCTCTCTAAGGTTTGTTAGTTCGTGTGCAAAATCATAAAGTTGTGTGCACATTTTTACAGCATCAATTTTTTGGTGCGCAAAATATTCAGTCTACAGACACTTAAGTGGAAATTAGCTGCGTGGTGCTCAAAACTGCGGGGCGGCGTCTGTGAGATTGCAGCGCGGCCGCGCAGCCTGTAGGGAACATTGCCCGACCTATAGCACGCAACGAGCTGTTTTTTTTCTAAAAATAAAAAGTATCTATAATAATATTTACCGAGTGGATCTTTTCCGCTCCGCCGTCATTGCGCACCGTGGTGACTGCTTTACCCGTCGCGAGCACCAAAAGCACACAAAAGAACACAATCGTTTCCCACCGCAGTAAATAAGATGGATAAGATTCTTTTATTGATTTTATTCATTTATTGACATGGAAATATTTCTTTATTGCATTGTACTTTGACATTTTTTCAGCACATAAATAAAACAGTTTGAACACAAGGCATCCACATTAAATTATTTCACAGTCATTCAGTGAACTCTCTTAGCCATATCATGAACTTGTTACTTCCCATTAAGTTTATTGACTTCTTCTTCTTCTTCTATATCTTAAGGGCCCACGATCAATTTATTGATCATTTTGGCTCCTATGCATGTAGATGGAATTTGCAATGTTTCTGTTCCTGGTGTTGATGAGGAAATTTCACAGATTTCCAGTGCCACTTTGTGAGGGAATCATGCACTGGGGGTTTGAAGGCTTGAGGCAATAGACACAAATGTGTCTAGTGTTGTCGCCTCAACCGTTCCTTTTGAAAGATTGTTCCAGTCCCTGATTGTCTTGGGCAGGAATGAGCAGCTCCTATACTGGCTTCTTGCTGGTATGAGCCTGAATTGCCTGTCATGGCCTCGTCGCTGTCTATAGGGGAGAGGGACGAGTTTCTGTTTAATACTGGAACAGTGGACCAGCCCATTATTTATCTTGTACATCATGGAGAGCCTGGATTGTCGTCGTCGTTCCTCCAATGGTGACCAGCCTCGTGTTTCCAGCATGCTGCCAACACTAGAGGTATTCCTATAGCGTTTTAGGACAAAGCGTGCTGCTCGTCGCTGGACCGCCTCCAACCTGTCAATGCTCTTCTGGGTAAATGGGTCCCAGACTGAAGATGCATAATCTAAGATCGGACGTGGAACACACTGATTAACTAATACATATTGGGGAACAGGAGAATTTGTATATCTTTCAGTCCTCACCCTGAGAGAAAGAATTTGTCCCGATCAGGCCGATCCTAAGTATCTGTGAAGAAGAGGGTGTGATATATCATCCAAAAATTGTTTAGTTTTACTATAACATCTTTCTTCAAATAGTTCTTCGAGTAAAGCATGTTAAGTTTGTGTTATGTTCCTCGCTTTCTTGATTAAGTTGGTTTATTCAGTGTTAAATATCAGACGATGAATTTCCACACCAGCAGGTAATACTGAATTAAGTAGGCTTCCAATGTTGCACTTTAAAATAAATTAACTACTTGTTTGTTTACGTCAAAATTGTACAGTGTTTTAAGGTAGAAAAGTCTTTGGTCGAATTTTGTGTACAGTTTTTTCCAGTTTACCAAAGAAAAAATGACCGGTAAATCGTAAGCTTATTGGAATGGAGCGCCATCTGGACTTACTGTTCGAGATTATGCACGTCTTCCCGTATTTTACATGCGTAACGTGGCCACCCCCCCCCCCCCCCCACTAGTATCAACCTTTTTTAATGCACAATTTTCTGAGAAGATGGAAGACAATTTTATTTATAAACCTGGCATCAACAAAAAATGCGCACCGAAATCTTTCCTTTAATAGATGTTTGAAAGTGCATTGTTCTGAAGCAAGACTTATTAAAATAAGTGCACCAAAAATAACTTAACTTGAACGTCCCTGGACGATATTTAAAAATATAAACTTAATTTTTTTTTAATTACAGTTACAGCTTTTTGGATGAAGGAATTTTGAGAACACATTCCAGGAACCACGTGTGGTCTGACCATGTCAAATTTGATTGATGTTTTATAAAGAGAGAGCCCCCAGCACAGTCTGTCCCTATTGAATCGAGAAACCAGTGATAGCACCCAGCACAAACTGTACCTATTTGATGGAGAAACCAGTGAGATCTTGCATTATAAAAAGGGTTGGACTGCAATAAAGCTTTGAAATAGATTAATTAGACACCAACA
This sequence comes from Lymnaea stagnalis, assembly GCA_964033795.1. Lineage (NCBI taxonomy): Eukaryota > Metazoa > Mollusca > Gastropoda > Lymnaeidae > Lymnaea > Lymnaea stagnalis. The sequence goes on along the minus strand of CAXITT010000339.1, from coordinate 26,074 downwards.
ATTAGTGTCTATATAAAATCAATATAAGGTAAGCTTTAATGAGATCTCCCAGCACAGCCTGTACCTATTTGATGGAGAAACCAGTGAGATCTGCCAACACAGCTTGTCCCTATTGAATGGAGAAAACTGAGATCACCCAGCACAGTCTGTCCCTATCGTATGGAGAAACCAGTGATATCACCTAGCACAGCATGTTCCTATAGAATGGAGAAACTAGTAATAGCACCCAGCATAGCATGTCCCTCTGAAATGGAGAAAATTGAGATCACCTAGCACAGCATGTCCCTATCGAGTGGAGAAACCAGTGATAGCACCTAGCACAGCCTGTACCTATGTGATGGAGAAACCAGTGATAGCACCTAGCACAGCATGTCCCTATCGAATGGAGAAACCAGTGATAGCTCCCAGCACAGTCTGTACCTATGTGATGGAGAAACCAGTGATAGCACCTAGCACAGCATGTCCCTATCGAGTGGAGAAACCAGTGATAGCTCCCAGCACAGCCTGTACCTATGTGATGGAGAAACCAGTGATAGCTCCCAGCACAGCCTGTACCTATGTGATGGAGAAACCAGTGATAGCTCCCAGCACAGCCTGTACCTATGTGATGGAGAAACCAGTGATAGCTCCCAGCACAGCCTGTACCTATGTGATGGAGAAACCAGTGATAGCTCCCAGCACAGCCTGTACCTATGTGATGGAGAAACCAGTGATAGCTCCCAGCACAGCCTGTACCTATGTGATGGAGAAACCAGTGATAGCTCCCAGCACAGCCTGTACCTATGTGATGGAGAAACCAGTGATAGCTCCCAGCACAGCCTGTACCTATGTGATGGAGAAACCAGTGATAGCTCCCAGCACAGCCTGTACCTATGTGATGGAGAAACCAGTGATAGCTCCCAGCACAGCCTGTACCTATGTGATGGAGAAACCAGTGATAGCTCCCAGCACAGCCTGTACCTATGTGATGGAGAAACCAGTGATAGCTCCCAGCACAGCCTGTACCTATGTGATGGAGAAACCAGTGATAGCTCCCAGCACAGCCTGTACCTATGTGATGGAGAAACCAGTGATAGCTCCCAGCACAGCCTGTACCTATGTGATGGAGAAACCAGTGATAGCTCCCAGCACAGCCTGTACCTATGTGATGGAGAAACCAGTGATAGCTCCCAGCACAGCCTGTACCTATGTGATGGAGAAACCAGTGATAGCTCCCAGCACAGCCTGTACCTATGTGATGGAGAAACCAGTGATAGCTCCCAGCACAGCCTGTACCTATGTGATGGAGAAACCAGTGATAGCTCCCAGCACAGCCTGTACCTATGTGATGGAGAAACCAGTGATAGCTCCCAGCACAGCCTGTACCTATGTGATGGAGAAACCAGTGATAGCTCCCAGCACAGCCTGTACCTATGTGATGGAGAAACCAGTGATAGCTCCCAGCACAGCCTGTACCTATGTGATGGAGAAACCAGTGATAGCTCCCAGCACAGCCTGTACCTATGTGATGGAGAAACCAGTGATAGCTCCCAGCACAGCCTGTACCTATGTGATAGCTACCAGCACAGCCTGTACCTATGTGATAGCTCCCAGCACAGCCTGTACCTATGTGATAGCTCCCAGCACAGCCTGTACCTATGTGATGGAGAAACCAGTGATAGCATCCTGTACAAGAATATTGACAGTTTTCTAATTTGACATTTGTACTTTGTTATTTCAGAAGCATTTAAACCCGTTTAAGTTTAAGAACAAACAAACAAAAAAACAAACAAACAAACAAAAACATTTTTTTTAAAACTAAACAAAGTTTAAGTGGCGCCCAGATAAGCCACCACCCCCCCTCCCACCCTTGATATGCATGTCCTCATAGTCTTACCTTATCACCGATTGTTTTCCTGTCAGAAAAGTGTTTTGTGAGTGTCTGCGGAGGGGGGAGCAGAGATGACACTTGGAAAAGTTAGAAATGTAGTCCCAACAAATACTTTTTATCACGTCTGTAGGTGGCCAAAAAACCCGACCTCTCGACGTCAACAAGATAACGTTTATCTGTTACTGCGCCTAAACGCCTCTCAGTCCCCTATAAAACAGCAGTACGATCCTATACAAAATTCAATCGCCGTTAGAGTCTCACAAGTCTAATTGTCAAATATCTAACATTTAAACAATGAATTTCAAGGTAAGTCTAGTATTGCACAATGTTTCTGTATTTTTCTGACAGTGCAGTATTCAAACCGAAATTAATTGTTTTCCACACGGGGGAATATGCTCATTTAATCCGGTTTTTTTAGGACTCTTTAACTTCTGCTGTGGACGGATTAGATCTAGATCAGTGGTTCCCAAACTTTTCATATTGATAGCCATATGCATTTTTTCGGTAAATAAGCGGGCCACAATGCTACAAAATTATTTTTAAATATATTTAAATACAGTAAAATAAATATGGAGGCCTCCCTGGCCACTTTCTGAGAGCTGACGGGCCACAAGTGGCCCGCAGGCCGGGTTTTTGGCAACCCCTGATCTAGATGGTGAAGTTATTGCTAACAATGTGACCAGAAGTTGGAACATTTGAGACCTGTGAATGCCAATATTTTATAAATTTTGTACACTTAACGTACGCGCCTTTGGGTCGCGGGGAGTGGATAGGGGAGGGGGGGTGATCAGAGGCGTAGCGAGGGAGTGCAGGGGGGGACAGATGTCCCCGGGCGCCAGGTAGTTAGAGGCGCCAAAATGAGCTTTGATAGTATTTTATTGATGAAAATAATGGGTTTGAGAGTTAAAAATAAGAAAAGGGGGCGCTTTAAAATGGATCTTGTCCCCGGGCGCGAATCTTGTCCCCGGGCGCCAAACACCCTCGCTACGCCGCTGGGTGTGATGCAATTGTAGATGTTACTGACCACGGCCTCTGACTTATGAAATATTTCAAGAAGGATAAGATGCACTTTAAAATTATATATACCGTTACTTCTTTAGCTAACGCTTTTCGTTGTCCACATGTCTGTACTGAATAGTGCCTGCATCCAAGCACTGGATTGTTGCTCCTTTCAATCAAGGATCAAGAGAAGTCTGGGCCACCCGGCTTCTTTTCTTTTTAAAACCACCGTAGATTTTGACATTTCCAATTGATAGTGATAGTTATAAACAGTGGCGTATTTAGGGGAGGGGGGGTGTGGACCGCACCGGGTGACGCCACCCTAGCTACGCCTCTGGTTATAAAATGGCATTAAATTTTAATGAATGAGCTAAAAAATAGCACGTGCCCTGTTTTGAATATAACTTAGAACGTGTTGCTTGAGAATGCACAACTGTTCAATCTTCTGTTTGTATACTCCAGTGCACCGCCTTGGTTTTGCTTGCATGTGTGCCACTGATGCTTGCGGTCGGCATCCCAGGAGGGCAGGTCGACTACCAAACGACGCTGACTGACCCCAATGTCATTTTTGCCGTCAACGCCATCAACGAATATTACAGCAAACAGGGGGACAACCAACTCAGGACAGCGGTCAAACTTATTCATGCCACGTCACAGGTAAGGAGTTCAGATGACAATCAGGAATGGGGGCAGGTGCGGTCCTCCTAGGCTCAGCGTGGTCCGTCTGGGCTTAGCGTGGTCCGCCTAGGCTCAGCGCAGTCCACCTGGGCTCAGCGCGGTCCACCTAAGCTCAGAGCAGTCCGCCTAGGCTCAGAGCAGTCCGCCTAGGCTCAGCGCAGTCCGCCTGGGCTCAGCGCGGTCCGCCTAGGCTCAGCGCGGTCTGGTTTCTTCATTCAAGTATTACAAGTTGCTGTTAAATTTCGGTAAAATCCCCTTGCCCCTGTAACTTACAGTGTAAGTTAAAGTAAGTTGAAGTCTAATGTAACAAAAGTTATTATTTATTATTTACACATGTGAGTGTTTACGAATGATATTTTTAATATATTTTTACCAAGGATTTCTGTACATGTTTCATATACAGCTAAATGTTTTCTTTCCTATCATCACAGGTTGTATCTGGGGCAATGTTTAGATATACCATCGAAGTTCAAGTAGGAGATAAAGTAAGTATAGGTTCACCTACCAACATGGTCAATTAAGGTGGCCATCAGTGGGACAAAACTAATTAGAGCGTTGATTAGTATTCAGCAATGAGGAGTTTGTGATGACTTAAACTGACCAACAAAAAATTTGTTGTTTCAATGAATATTAGATCACAAATCAGGCTGAGAAGCTATTTGAAATAAGAGTGCATGGACCGAGATAGTCTGTTGTTTGTCCTTCGCATGCGAAGATGACCAATGCTATATTCAACGGTGAGTAAGCAGGTGACCTAGTCCTAGTTGTGAATGGAAAGCTTTCCCACACGAGGGACACTCGTTGTTTTGGGTCCTGTTTGAATATGAGTCGATTCTGCTTTTCCTTACTGTGCGCTTATTCTTTGAGGATTGCGCTCCAACAACGGAGTCTGCCTCGCCAGCTTGTACGACCCATAGCAAGTGTTTACTACGGATCAAGGTTAATATCCATGGACTTGAGTGCAGCTAATTTTAGACAGTCATTGAAGCATTTTTTCTGCCGACCAGCTGAGTATGCTGGGTAGATACAATTTGCATGAAAAGTTATAATCTTGGCGCCCTCTGAACACGTCTATGTGGAAAGTGGATGCGGTACATCTCTTATGACGTGACTCATACAAACTTAATTCTTCAGCATTACGGATAAGCCTAATGTAGAATTCAGAGAAGCCTGTCGAATTTGGTCAAGAAAAATACAGGGAGGACTGCGTTCAGCAGGAAGCAAAAAAAAAAGAAGAAATATACCGGTACACTAGACAGGAAATATACCGGTACACAAGACAGGAAATATACCGGTACACAAGACAGGAAATATACCGGTACACAAGACAGGAAATATACCGGTACACAAGACAGAGGAAAACCTGAAGGAAGCCAATGCAAAAAGTGGACGTTTCCTCAACGAATCTTTTGACAGCAAGCAGACAGAAACATGCAAACTTTGCTTGCATAGACAAGTAGTTGACAGGAAATGACATATCTATATAATACAGGAAATGACATATCTATATAAACAGGAAATGTCATATCTATATAATACAGGAAATAATACAGGAATATAATTGCTAGCTAGGTTTTTCTGTCTCTGTATTTCTGCTGTCGAAGAAGTCTTGGCCTGTCATCTACTTTTTTGTACCGGTATCGTCCATATTCAGGTCTTCCTCTACCGTGTGTATCTTTCCAATTAGCTCATCTCGCTTATGGTGAATAGACGTGAGAAAACTTCCTTTTTTTTAAAAAACATTTTTTTTCTAATTTAGTTACCCGATCCCGCGACACAAACGTATAACACAATGATCAATATATGCTGACCATAGGCCCCTATATATACTTTTTTTTATTTCCAGACGGAGGTTTGCACCGTTGCCGTTTGGAGCCGACCATGGTTGACTGGAAATGAAGCCACTCAGCTGCACGAAACCCCTTCATGTGGACCCCTCGCTTTATAAATGAACACAACCCTGAAAGTAGATCGTTACTGATAGCCACACATTTAGCTCTCATATTTTTACTAAATTTTACACATTAAAAATGTAATATCTTAAAAAATTGTGTAACTGGATTTTGATTTGTTTGTCCTTTATTGTTTCGAGACGTTATGACGGTACAATGATAAATTCTAGGGAGCGGATTAAGAGAAAAAAATGACAGATGCCAAATTTTGACATCTCTTGCACTAACAAAGTGTGCTAACGTCATGACCAACCATCAGCAGTGCACACACAGACACACATTAAATAAATCTTATATTGTTAAAAGCCTAAACGTATATGACTATTTACACTCGACAAAATTGTTTAAAATAATGTAAGTCCAAGTCTATTTTTAAGCTTAAGATTCTAATAGAAAAAACATGATTGTTAACATCAACTAATCTAAACTCACCCCTCCCCTTGTCAACAAATTCCAAACCCCCTCACCTACCCCCCTATTTTGTTGACGTAATTAATGGACGCCCCCATAGCTAAAATTTAATTGAAAAACTTGGTTCAAATTTCTTTGAAAGCATATTGAACATAGAATAAAGCTTTATTTAAAATGCGTGCGTCCCACAAAAGCGCACAGTGAACATTTCTTTTTAATTTATTACCAAGAAGAGGTTTGAATGTGAAAGAAAGCACACCGTTCTAAATAAAGTTGATAAAGGCTTACACAACCAAAAATAACAACTTGCACGTCCTTGGAAGACATTTAAAAGTATGTTTGTACTCTTTCCCTCTGCATTTACAATTACAGCTCTTGTGATGAGATTATTACCAAACGTGTCCGCCTGGTGGGATGTTAACGTTTTGAATTAGTATGTGGCTTGTGTGGTGTATCCTCTCTCACTGTACGGTAATGTACTTACGGGGTCTTTAAACTACAGCACACGGGCGAGATATGGCCAACAAGGGCTCCTTAATGAAGTTTTATTGCAGCCCGCCTGGCCACTGGAGGGTACCTGGCTAGCAGCGATCAATATGGAAACGGACATTTGATAATGTAACGGTACCAGTGCTTCCTTTGAAAAAATCTAAAGACTTTGCCCCTATGAAATTTACAAGGATCATCTTAAATTTTACCCACTTTTTTCTTTTGAAAACATTTTTGCACATTAATTGTCTAAGTGGACTATGCAATTGCAATGTTTCTTTATATTTATTGACACACTGGGACGAAATTGCGTCTTCTATTAATTAAAAATTAATTCAAGTCCATCTTTTTACCTATCGCCTGGAAATCATACCAGAGTAGTTACAATTGAAAAAAAAAATCACCCAACATTTTGATACCACGACATAAAAAGTCTTACCCTACAAACCGCTTTAAACAAGTGTCGTTACATCTAAGTAGGTGAAGCACAAAGGTCTTACCCACATGGGATCTGTAAAGGTTTTTGGTACAGTATCTTTAGTTGCAATCACGGGCAGAATTTTTCCTGAGCCCTATGGACACCCTAACTTGAGGGTATTGATTTGCACATGTCCACCTACATCTTCAGGCTGACCATTATATGTACCGTAAAATGGGGTGACTTTGCCTAATTAAATACTTATATTGAGAAAGTTGTTTTTCATGATTTTCCAGAGTTCTTTCCCCTAATTTTTTTTTACTTCCTATGATCAATGATAGACGACATGTTGCTTTATGTAGTTTCGCCTTCCTTACCATGCCAATCAATAAGATTTGACTTTTCGAGCTCACTCTGGACATTGATATTTTGCTGATTTATGTGAGTTTAAACTTGCATTTTAAGGTATTATAATATTATAATTTATTTCCCTTTGCATTTAATGTGTATAGTATAAATCTCAGTCTCAGTGATAAAAAGGTTCATTACTTTGTTAGTCAAGTTTAATAAATCCTTACCCGGTATAGCTTTTCTTTCACAGCATGGGGCAAAGTCACCCCACGGACTGATACATTGATTTTTATTGATTTCTCTATTTGTTTTGTTTTTCCAGATCTTAATGCCATGACAAGATAATTCCTATTAACAGTAGCTATAGAGGCTATACTGAAGACACTCAGCTTAATGATAATAGTGAAAATTGTAAAAGATAATCTACAACCAGACCTATAGAAGTCATCTAAAAGTGAAAACACCACAATTTAATAACTTTTTGAACTTAGTAGTAAATGTTACTGTAGCCACAAGAAAACAATTGGAGGGCAAGCACTTTGCCAGAAGAATTAAAGTCAACTTAGTAAAGCACCTAAAAGACATTATCAGATTTTGGAATGCCCCAACTAGAAACAATTTACATTTTGGCCTAAATTTTGTATTATGGACCAATCTTGACAGCGAACTTGCTGTGAAACGATTCCATGATAACAATCTTCGAGATGACTTGGTGAATGGATTTTGTACAACGAGATGAGGATGATATGTGCCTAAGATATAAGCTGAGATAATAACAATAGGAAAGACATTATGATTACAGTTACAGTCTACTGTGACAAATTCACGAATTAACGCCTTCATTACATGGAGTAAATGCGAAAACCTAGGTTGAAGATTTGCCTCGAAAGGATAGATCACAGAGAATCATTTTTTTGTGTGAACTGGTGTTGATATTTTCTTCCAACCTTTCATTACAATAAAATATTATGATCAAACAGTAAGTACACAAAAGAAAATGACAAAACCAAGCAAATAAATAATTTCTACATGCATTGTGCCGTCTTTCACTTTAAAAGGGCAAAGTCACCCAATTTTTCCTAACGTTGAAAAATCTCAAAAAACCTTAATTATCAATTTAATCTGATCAAACTATGAATTAATTCAGCTATAACAACAAAGTGCAGGTACCCACTCTGTACATTAGCATCTTTGTGTTAGTTTTTAGATCAGTTAACATGTTGAAATTCATGCTTAAACTTAAAGGCCAAAAGTAGGCAAAGTCAACCGTTTCACGGTATTGTTTACTTTTTAAACACCATGAACATGTCGGAAAATTGCCAAAGCAATAGTCATACTACCACCTTAAGGTAACAAAATTACAAATAGAAAAGAATTGAATTACAAAAGTTTATTACAAAAGTGATCATTTAATGATTTAAAAAAACCAGATAAATGAACATGATTTTTGTGGAGGAACAGTCTGATGGTGACAATAAAATTACAACAAATGAGTTTACCAAATAAATGCCACAAATGATGGATGTGAACAAATGAAACCTGCTTGATGAGAACACATGAATAGCATTTAAATGGCGCTTTACATCTAAGACAACATTTTTTTAAAAATCTATATTACATCAAAATGTGGAATTGTTAAAAAGCGACTCTACAGTTAAATAAAAGTTGCTCCTCAACATAAGATTAAAACCAAAGAAATTAGTCCTAACACTGTAAAATTTTCCACACCCAAGGAAGACTTGCTAAAATGAGGAGTAAATTCCCGACTAATTCATACTACCATTTCAATCTATAAAAAAAAAAAAATTAAAAAAATACACACTGTTGCCTTGTCCTTGTTAAGTACAATAATTTAATATTTCTAAAATTTAAAAAAAAAAATAACAAATTTTCCACAGCCAAGGAATACTTGCTAAAATGAGGAGTAAATACCCGAATAATTCATACAACCATTTCAATCTATAAAAAAAAAAAAAATTAAAAAAATACACACTGTTGCCTTGTCCTTGTTAAGTACAATAATTTAATATTTCTAAAATTTAAAAAAAAAAATAACAAAGGAGAGATGCTCAGGTAGAGTCAATCATGATTGCTCCAATGGTCGGTCAGTTGATCTCAGCTTACTCCGTCATATCGTCCAGAAAAATTCATCAAACCCCTACCTATTGAAAACAAAACAAAAAAACATTATATCAACAATTTAAAACAGTAAAACTGCATGGATTTTCTGGAAGAAAAAAAAAAGGAGCTATTCTTTACATGGCCATTAATGTTTTCCTGACATTAACTCATTCCCGGCGGTTGCGACTAAATGCGCCATTTAGGGGTTTCGGCGGATGCGTCCAAACGCGCCCTGGCGCATAGGGACACACCTCTTATTTTTAGTTTAAAATGGGAATGAAATCTCACGTCCCTCAAGACTTCCGACTATGGCATGATTTCTGTGTGATTTTAATTTTAAAAATTGAAGTTTTTATCTTGTTTCACTTTAAAACTACATGTGCTTTAATACGGCGCGACTATTTGTGTAGCATGTGTTCGTCCGAGGTGCCAAAAATCGATTTTTTGGCAATTAATAATTATTTTTTTGACGCCATATTTTTGTTAAACCTTATTTGTTGATGCATTCGTCCTGAATTCATTAACATTAGTTAGTATTTAGCAGCTTAAAAAAATAAATAAATAAATATATAAATGTAAATCAATTTCTAAACCGAGTTGCTTCCCTTTTCTCAGGAAAATAAGTACGGAAGTAGAACTGCCGGAGGGAATGAGTTAATATAACAATTCCCAGTCTATTCAAACATTTAAAGTATCTTTTACTTTCAGTCATGAAAAAATATGTACTATTTATTTTCATTTGAAAATATTTGAATATTTTTCATTATGCATGAGAATATTTATTATACTGCCAATGGTAATATCACTATTAAAGTCATAAATGACCATATCCGGAAAATAGTTATAACACAACACCACCCACACCCAAAATTAATTACAAAATGCATGCATACTAAAATTTAGAGGCATAAAAGAACACATTCATTTAAATTTACTATGACATAGATAAGAATTTTTTTCATGCACAAAGGACACCAACAGAAAAATAAACTTAAAAGTTTAAGTTTTTAAGGAAAAGCTGGGGTATATTATTATTATTACTAAGAGGTGCACATAATCTCCTCATACTCATTCAAAGTTTCTAAATGGTAAAAAAAGCACCCATTGTTTCACCTTTCTACTCCTTTTTGTTAATCAACCAAGGCTTGAATTAAATATATATATATATATGTGTACATATATATGTGTGTACATATATATATATATATATATATATATATATATATATATGTGTGTATATATATATNTATATATGTGTACATATATACATTTTTTAAAAAAAGGATTCAACTACTTTAGCATTTTATAAATTCTAAAAAAAAAAAAACAACAAAAATAAAAAAATAAAAGCTAAATGCTATTCCACGCCGGGTTGCTTGCTAATAGAGAATCTTTTGAAGTACAAAAAGCATGCAGGTTAAGTTGCATGAATAAACTTTATGCCAAAACATTGTAACTATTACATAGTCCTGCAAATTAATAATGCATCCTTAGAAACAATCTTAATGTGAGAAATAATGCAATAATTAATTCTAAACATGATCAAATATAATTCAGCGATACTGAGTTATGAAAAAAGTAATAAAGGTTTACAAACTCATTAAATAAATTTCATTTGTTCTAGCAAGATTGGGTATAAAAGAAATAAATGAAATTCTAAAATTACTTTTAACCATGATTTCATTATTTAATATAAGTTCATATAAGATCAAAGTTGTGCTTGGAAAGGTGGAGCTCTCTTAAAAAGGTGTGTGCAAGTTAACAACTGCACAGAAAATTAAAAAATAATTGAAAAGAGAAACAAAACAAAAAACGCAATATAAACAAAAGGCAGAAAAATTATTTAAAAATTGATAAAATCAGTCATACGATATGAAACAATACTGACATTGCCACAGACTGAAATCATGTTCAAAAACATTAAAGTAGACATCGAGTTAGAAATTAGTCACGTGACACTATGAGCATGCAATCTAGTAGTGTTAATCATACAGACAACAATGTTACTTTTTTACGAGACCCAAAGTCATGGCTCAAGACATCACCTTGCTATTGGTTTGTTTTTCTTATCCCTCCCAAAACTTCAGTGCCTTTAGTGAAATTACCCACACTTAAATCTTGATTTCTTCTAGATCCACCAAATTTATTTCATTTTAAATAAGAAAGACCTCTACTCTAATTTGTCACGTAGAAATTTAAAACTGCAATGTTTAGATAAATCCCTAAGCACTGAGTTGAAAAACACTTGCCTAAAAAAAGATAGCATCTTGAGCAAAAGCTGACTGGCTGTCTCCAGGTTTCCCACCTGATCCACCCATTCCCGGACGTCCATAACTGTTTTGCTGACCAGCTCCGCCACCTTGGCGGAAAAAGTCACCCGCGCCACCAGCAGCACCTCCCATGCCCACTCCAGGCCTGTCCATGTTACGGTAAAAATCTCCACCGACTCCATTTCCATATGCACCAGGTGTGCCAACTCCTCTGCCTGCTGCAGCACCTGACTGCTCTGCACCACGACCAGCACCCTGAGGTTTCCTGGAAAAGTTGGGTCAATAAGGTATAGATCTCTAAGAGCCACTACCGAACATTACACACATCTAACCAAAACAAGTTACCAATGCAACGTGAGAATTCTCAATGGGTTTTCAAATCTCGTATAATGTCTATCCAAAACAAGAACATCTTCAGAAACCAAAATAAAAATTACAACTCTTTCAAAACGGGAAAAAATAATTTTTAACATGATCCCGATTTTAATATTGAAGTCCAAAACTGAAAAATTGATACTAATGACAATATGCATAATTACAATCTGCCTTTTAGAACAACCATGAGGCTACAGGATAACAAATAACTTTTACTTGAACAACCATAGCCGCAAAATCAAATAGATATGACTGATTCTATCAACTGCTCTCAAAAAGAAACAAAGAACCTTAATTTGCCTTTAACTTTAAAATCAAAATGCAAGATTAAAATGTGAAATATTGTTTATTTACCTGTCATAGTACTCTGGGGGTGGTCTGGCAGCTAATGGATCCCTGTCCCTCATATATGCATCAGGGGGGATTCCTCTAGCACGTTCATCAAGATAGGATCTTGGTGGCATTAATCTTTCACGTGGGTCTGGAGCATATCTATCAGCAAGACGATCACGGGGTGGGGGAACAGGCAGGTATCTATCTCGAGCTCCTGCAGGTGGATAACCTCTATCACCTGATATCGGGGCCATACGTGCATAGTAGGCTTCTCTCTCCATGTAGTATCGATAGTAAGGATCATACCTATCATATGGTACAGGTGGTGGAGGAGGGTAAGGGTAACGCTCGTATTCTCGAGGATCTCCCCTGCCTGGTGGAAGCCCATATGGTCGTGCACGATTTCCAGCACCAAATCTGAGGAAAACACAAAAATGTGTTTTTAAAATATAAAAAACGTAAGTTAAATTATAGCTAAATGAGACCTAAAGAAACTCCAACCCACAAAGCAAGAAGAAGACTTGCAAAGAAAAAAAAAACACTAATGAAAAATGTATCAAATTGAACCAAGTGAAACACTCTTCGAAATTTAAAAAGATAATAATCGATTTGCAAGATTTGCGCATTGCATGTCAAGAGTGATATAAGCAGGCAACGTCTTCATAATCAGGTCTACCCAACCTCCCTAAAGGAACCTGCAAAACGTGTTGTACTTTTTTTTTACTACATCACTTACCAAAAATTAATGTTGAAAATGTAGCGTTTGACTCAAAAGAATTACCCTAAGTGCACAGAATTACATATAATTAAGTTATCCCGCTCCCCCTTTTGTTTAAAAATTTTTGGGGGTGTAATTTAAATCAAACAAAATGCCTCATTCCAGATTACAAGTAACCATGTCTGGAACTTGCACAGATGTCACTCAGTCAAACCGTTTCGATACTCAATACGGCTGATAGGCTGCTCGATAATACCGATCTGGATTTGTTTTCTATGGATGACAATCGCAGACGGCATCGGCACGGCACAACCAGGGTTCAGCGGACAGAAGTACTAAAACGGTCTACGAGCTTGCGCAATAAATTTTTTCTAACCCTTTCTTGTCGAATTTTCCGCCACCGCCGCCGCCACCTTTCTTTCCGGTCGATAGCTGCAAGATTAAAAAAAATTAAAATTGTATTGTCCTCAGGGATATATGAAAACGCCGTGGCAATGAAACCTGTCGATTGATCGGTTAACATAGTGTAATATTAATCTATGTAGACATAGATACTGTCACAAGATCAATATAAGTTTTTAAATTAATCTTTAGGAAAAAAAAAAAACCCTCCGAAGACTGAATTGGAAATCGGTTACGTTTACTGACAGGTTTCATTGGCGCATAAATTATGAAGACCATATCGTATCATGCTTTTACAAGTAATTAAACATACATTAAATGCGGAAAATTTTGGCGATATTTTGCACACTGGGATATTTTATCGCATCAAGTGATGGTCAACAGCTTATACATCGACAAAAGTGTGGAACAGTGCGCTATTACATTTTTCCCCCGTTGAAAACAAAAATAGTCGCTGAAATTGGTTTAGCCTTTTTACAAGGTGCAAGATAAATTTCAATGAATTTATGAAAAACAAAATCAAAGCACTTACCTCTACTCGGATATTGTTTCCATCAACACTGTATCCATCAAGCTGAGCAATGGCTTTGTTAGCTTCATTCTTGTTTACCATGTGCTAAATAAAAATTTTAAGATGTTGAACCATTAAAAAAAAAATTGAAATGAAACTAACAAGTTTTTAACTCATTCGTTACTATTACTAGAGTGACTAATGTTCCAGATTTCATAATCACAGCTTGCAAAATACACATCCCATGTGGTTTATCAAAAATACTTAATTCTTAAGGTGGTCCACGGGGGAAAATATCGATATTTATATAATTTTTATCAAAAATGAGATTATGGTGAATTTTACTAGATAAACATCTAAGGAACATTTTGGTTTTTACCATTTTCATTAAAAAATAATTTAAAGTTGTTAAAAATGTATTTTAAAGTAG
>CAXITT010000338.1:745745-863909 GCA_964033795.1 Lymnaea stagnalis | reverse complement strand
AAGCCTATCACTATCTAAGTCAAAGACAAGAGCTTATCATTCCCATGTCAGTGTCAGCCAGGTCCATGGCAACCAACCCAAAAATTAAAATCACTGATATTCAATAAGCCAATAATAATTATTTATGTTATAAAACATTTTTTATTTATATAAAATGATTTATTATTAGTTATATTTCCCATTTACACTCTGGATAACCAACTTAATGAATTATTAATTACCCCACGGCTGCTATCGATAATTGGAAATAAGCAGACAAGCACGGTGGCCATGATGACAAATTACATAGCCTAAAAAAATGACATCTTGGAAATTCGTTTTTGAAGCCCACCCATGGTCTACACTCATGAATTTTGGATATGTTTTAAATGAACCTATAATTATATGAGCAGAGTTTTTTTATTTATTGAGCGCATTTTTTTTAAAAAGTTATTCTTGAGTGTCAAATATTCTAGTTGTTGAATATTTGGCTCGTTGTTAGGTTTATGATTCTCGCTTTTGTTTACATGTCTTGTAAATCTTGTCACACAACAGACTAGTTTGATTCATCAAAACAATACGCTTCAAGGTACATAAGACATTTATTTGCTGATCGCATTACGAGATTAATGCGTCTCATAGTTTAGTGAACATGAATCCAACGTGTATGGCAATATTCCAATCAGCAAAACATATCATGACAAAATCCACTATCTCCCAAAAGAAAGACGTCTCGCTGTAGCGAGTCCTATCTCTCGTCTAACATCTGTGAACGTAATCCCCCGTGACATAATAATTATTCTCCTCTCACTCTCCCGTCTGTGAACCCTTTATACCCCAAATCTCATGCCTCGTTCACTCCACTATCATTCGCCCGTGACATGAAATTAGTTCACAATCCGCATTCGTCCTCAAATCAACACACACACACTACCTCATGATTTCATGACCTTGACATTGAGTGAAGTTGAACAATTTTTAACTTCGATTTTCAAAGCTTTAATCTTGACCCAAAAAATCAAACTAACTCTTAATATAACAGGAAAGATGTCGGCTTTAAGTAATTGGCGGATGTAAAATTATATTATTATGCTAAAAATCGATTATAAAATGCGAAACAACGATACCCTCAGTAAATTAAAAAGTAGAGGTCGCCATTATGATAACGAAAATACGATACCCGTTTAACTGCTATTTCCGGTCGATACCGAGGTCCCTAATAAAGGCATCAATGTTTTTATGTACAATTAAAGGCTTACCCAACCTTGAATTGGGTATATTTGAGTATGATGCATGATGTCAATATGAAAGTGTAAATTATGAGTAGACCTTAAATTAGTCTAGTCACAGTCATAGAGCAGAGGCAGCAGACAAATCCACTTCTTAGATTTAAGATGTTAGTTTACCTATGTTAGTTTACCGAAGTTTAGACACTAAATTAAGCCTAGTAAAAACACTGAAATACTGTCACTGTCCCATTCAAATCACTGACCCTGTAAAGTTAAATTAAAGTAGTAAGTTAAGTAAAGTAAGTGTAAGTGAAGATTAACTTTTAAATTAAGTTAACCCTAAAAACTAAGCCAATTTCAATTAAGGCCTAAATTTACTCATATTCTCACCTTGCTTTTGATCTCCACCACGCCACCAGTAAACCTTAATGCCCCCTTTGAACTTCTTGACATTTTCGCTTAATTTTGTGCTACATTTGTAAAGAGATTAATACAGGATTTTAATTTTAACCAATATATTTACTTCTACCAACACAGCAGTCCATTAACAATGGGAAGATGGTTCACCACTTCCGCAAAATAGCTGCAACACCTACAATGATGACGTCATTTTGCGAAATAATAATACAAGCTTTGAGTTTGAGTCTTGTGAAATATTTTAATTTATTATCTTTAATTCAGAAAGACGGTTAAGAAAGAAGTCGACATCCGGCTTTTTTTTAAAATAATTAATCTTGATTTTATTTGTTTTACGCATTCAAATAAATAGTTTGGACGATTAGCTTGATCATTGATAAAGTCGCTAGTGTTTGCGGTGAACGACCGTCATTTAAGAAGTGGGAATAATTTACATTTACGAAGTGGCTGCGTACACCGCAGCGGTATACCTAGCAAAACCATTGACCTAGATCTGCGAACACCGTAGCACCTGCTTAGCGGCCCGCGAAGTAACGAAAAATTCTTTATTGTTGTTATTTTCTTTCAGCCCGCACAAGTTTTTCATAAAGTAAGGCGCCATTTGAAGATCGGCAACTCAAGCGTGAAAGAAAAAGCCTATAAAGCCTTTGTCCGGCCGCTTTTAGAGTACGCATCTACAGTCTGGGACCCATTTACCCAGAAAAGCATCGACAGGTTGGAGGCGGTCCAGTGACGGGCAGCACGCTTTGTCCTGAACCGCTACAGAAACACCTCAAGTGTTGGCAGCATGCTAGAAACACTGGGCTGGTCACCATTAGAAGAACGACAACGACTGTCTAGGCTCACTATGTTGTACAAGATCGAAAATGGGCTGGTCCACTGCTCCGGCATCAAGCAGAAACTCGTCCATCTTACCCCTAGACAGCGACGAGGCCACGACAGGCAGTTCCGGCTAATAAAAACAAGAATTCAGTCAGGAGGTCCTGATTCCTGCCAAAGACAATACGGGACTGGAACAAGCTTCCAAAAGCAACAGTTGAGGCGGCTACACTCGAACACATTTGTGTCTATTCCCTCCTGTCTTCCAACCCCCAGTTCATAACGCCACTGCTGAGTAGCCCTTGCAACCAGTGAAGTATCCCCTAGAAAACCATGCACAGTAACACCGCGAACCCCTCTGAAACTTAGGAGCCAGAATTATCAATTCATTGATTGTGGACCCTCAAAATTAAGAAGAAGAAGAAATATTATGACCCTCACAAGGTTTTCATAAAGTATTACGGCCCACCTTACATTTTGAGTTGTGCAGGCCTGCTCTATTTAAAGAAAAAAATGATGCACAGGGAGGACCGCTTTTGCTACCCCCTTATCCTATTACAATGTCCCAATGACTATTATATGTCCTCCTATAATTTACACATAGCCTCCGTGTGGGGGTACGCCACAAGTTAGGTTATAAAATGCGTTTTACTTACGAAGCAGCTAGATACGACCAATAAAATAATAAAATATGTTTTGCTCTTTATAAGTACCTTGCCACAAAAGTGGGAAGCTTACCAAATATCTCCCCCAAAACCTCTATAGTAAAATTTTTTAAAGTTTTTTTTAGGAAAAACAAACAAATTACAGTTCTGGTTCTGGTAGGGTACGTTGCTGCATCCATGTACTGGCATATATGCAACGGTTGGGGAAGCGATGCGGCTATCATAATGGCTCCTAGCAGATGCCAGGGCATCCTTGAAACTCTCAATTGATGGCGAGTCTTCGGCAGCATTGTCCAGTTGGTTCCAAGCAATTATTGTTTGTGGGAAGAATGATTCTTTATATTGAACTGTTCTACACCGAGGCACAGTGAAGCATTTACTATTGTTCCGGATGTAACTGCTCATGGAGTTGTCAGAGGTGAAGTCAGTGTTTATTGAGTGTTTGGCTCTGATTAAGTGACCTGGCTTCTGTGGGGTGAGATATTATGTGTTAGTTGGGATGGTCGGCACTATCCCTGTGACCACTTTATGTAGGAATGTTAGGCAGAGCTTTTCTCGTCAGTCTTGGAGGGAGGGGTGTCAAATCTTTTTAAAAGGTCAGTGACGAAACCGGGAGTGGTGGATTTGTAGTCACGTGCGATGAAACGCACTGCGTTACGTTGTATTCGCTCCATTTTGTCCACGTCTTGTCTTAGGTATGGGTCCCAGATGATCAAACCATATTCTAGTAGTGGACGGACGCATGCGAGACAGGTATTTCGTTTGCAGGATGTTGGGCAGTGTTGCAGATTCCTGTAGGACTCAAGTACTGTGCACAATAAAAAATACAAGTACTACTTTTGTTTAATCTTGAAGATATTAGATGTTTTTTAAACATTTAGTTTTATTTAGAGTATTACATTAATTTTAAAAATACCGGTATAAGGTTAAAGTTTGGCTAGGGCTAGAATTATTTGCTTTGTATACCGCCGTGCCGTACGTAGTGTCAGCCTTTAATTTATAACTGCTGTTTGCTGGAATAAAAAAAAATTTAAATTCTCAGTAATAACTTCCATGTTATACCTAGCGATAGAGTATGTCTACAATTCTACATTACTAATACTAATATTTTTATAAAAATGCTGTTCGAATATTCATATTCTGGTGATAGCCGAGCTCTCGCTCTTACCTCTTAAGCAGTCTTTAACTCTTCATTTAGGCCTAATAACTTTTTTTTAAAATAAATATAATGCTTCAGTAGTAGGCTAGTACTAGTAGGCTAATCACAATCACGGTCGACAATAATATCAGGCTGAAGTCCGCTAATGCTAAAACAAGTGGCAACAAGGCTAACACTAACAAGCTCCATCTGCCAACACTACACAAGGATACATTTTTATTAACATAGGACTTGCCTTCTGTCCTGGCCTCCTTAACTTAAAATCTAGTTTTGGGCATGAAGTCAACAGTTGTGTAACCCTTTCCGCTTATCCGTGCAACTCAATTTTTTTTCTTGGAAGGAGTGGGACAAAAATATTAGCCCTCCCTGGTTGGCAATACTCGTGTGGAGAAACTGATCTTCCATCGAGCGCCTCCCCAGGTAGCAGGTAGGGGAAAGCCTACCAAATAAGGCAGGTACAGGGGAAATAAAGTACCCGTGGCGGACCAAAATCAGTACCTACTGCCTTGCAGGAAGTGGAGGGATCCACATAGGCTAGGGACCCACCGCAATACAAAGGCAGCTACCCTGAGAGCTGCAAGGGGCATCCCTCCCAAGATGGTTTGCGCAGGCTGATGACCCTGCCACGTAAAAAATCTACTGTTACAAAAGCTAAACCTCATTTGAAAAAATGAGGTGATAACTTAGGAGTATGACCTATGCCTGAACAAAAATGGGGTTCGCGCATGGAGGCGGAAAGCCATGGATCGTTCCGAATGGAAGAATGTGGTAGAGCATGCAAGGGCCCTACAAGGGCTGTAGCGCCACTGATGATGATGGTTGGCAATAACCCTAGCTACCCCACTGATTCTAGACTGCTGCAGAAGGCCTTTTTAGGGCAATGAAATTTCCCCATCTCTGATGCTGGTGTTTCAGTTTTCACCATAGGTCAGACTTGCTGGGTTGGGGAATGTTAGCCTGTACATCTCCATGATGTCTGCCCATTGACCGTACCACTTTGAAATAAAGTGGTCTAAAAACAAATTTTAATTTAGAGAAAGTTTACTTTCTAGGCCAGGGGTGGCCAACCCAAATCCAAATGGCTTCATAGGCTACTTTGATTGTGAGTCAACTCTTTCAGGGCCAGATGTCATTTAACTTAACGAAGGGGCTATTCGCACCCAGGTATCAGAAGTGAGAGGTTGGGATAAAAAACTATTAAAAATATTATTGTTGGGTTTGTAAGACAAAATGAGGTATCAAATGAAAGATGATTGAATGGACTAAATGTTTGTAAATTAACTTCTTCAGTTAACTAAAATAATAACTACCACAAATGACATCTGAATGGGATTTAGTCTAAAGGGACCCAGGTCTGAATAGCGGCTATGCGTAGCTGGGTGCATGTTGGACGTCCCTTGTTTAGGCTAAGGATGGCAAAGGCAATTGGCTTCAAGGGCAATTTTGATCACGAGTCAACTCTTTCCGTGCCGCATCTAACAAATAAAATAAACATGCACCAAATAAACATTGGCAGAAGTTTTTATTTATTCTTAATGACCATAATTTTCAAATGATACCACTTCTACAAAAATAAAATTATTTTAGAATTAAATTGTTATAACTCTTTAATACGGTATATATATATTGTTTATATATATATTGTTTATATAAATGTGTTGTCACTTTCACTTTGATCAACAAGGGTTGGGGGGGGGGGCAGAGGGGGCAAAAATCGAGGACAAGCTTCGGTGAGGGAAGAGGGCTGGGAATTTGTCCCTTTCGCTTTGACACACAGGGGTGGGGGGGGGGGGGCAGAGGGGGCAAAAATCGAGGACAAGCTTCAGTGAGGGAAGAGGTCTGGGAATTTTGGCACATATCAGAAATAAGTTTTTCATTGTTATATATTTAATCAGAGCAACAGAAAAAATACTTGGGGAAATATAGTTGCCCCTTGACATGGTTGTGTTCATACCATTCTTTTATTTTTAGTAGTTACTTAGTATGTTGTTTTATAATTCTTTTTAGATTTGAGATTACTAATTTGAATGTTATTTTAAAAACAAACTAACATAGAGCCTGTACTGGCCATTTAAAAAAAAACACAATGTGAATGAATTGTATGAAATGTATTTTTGATACATCTGGTGGGCCGCAACATTTAACTTGAAGGGCCGCTCGCAGGACATGGGTTGGCCACCCCTGGTATAGGCTATGGTGGCTTTTCCCTATTCAGAAGTTGATAAGAAATTTCATTTGTCTTAGACTTCTTTTTTAAGTTAGATACAATACAATAATAAGTATCAGTTCTGGGCCACATTTTATCATTTTGTTTAATTTATAGCTGGTCATCTTTTTTTATTATCCTACTTATAGATCTTATACTCTAGAAAAATACTTTTTTTCATTATGGATATCAATGTGAAAAAATCTTGGTTGCTAGCAGAACTAATTGCTGTTGCATATGGCAATGGATACCAAAATATAAAAACTCCCCCACAAACTGCTGAAGTCTGGGTAAGTTTTCAAGCTGATGCAGTAACTCTAAAATCGGGTTTAATATGTTAATTCTGTTTCCTACCTCATGAACCTCCTGAAAAATTTCTAATGGGGCTTATGGCGTTAATGATCTCTCTCAATTTGTATCTATCTTTCTCAGACCTCTCATCTCTCTCTGTCATTCCGATTGTCTTGGACTCTCTATATAGATTCCTTCTTTGTGTAATCTTGTGTCCTTCTTCCCTCTTTCCCTCATGTTGGTTTTATATCTATGCACGTCTGGTCTATTAAAATATGCCTGCTACTGTTAGAAGTTCAGAGTTTACCTATTGTGTTACCTTCTGTTTTTCTTTATAGTTCTCAGTTTTTTTGTTAAATTAAACTATTCATACTTTTCCATGGGCTTAGGAGATCGGTAGTCAAAACTATCTCACTGATGGCTTCTATCAAGTACCAGCTATTTTTGAGATCAATTTGTCAGACCTGCAAGACGAATTGTTAAGGTTAACTCATTTATTAATTCTATTCAGTATTGTGACTCTAAATATTTTGTTCACAATAAAAACTTGAATAACATTTCCCTCTATAATTTAACTGTGGTTTTTGAGAAGATTAATATTTTAAAACCAAAATGATTTTACAAAATACTATTTCTAATAAATATGCTAAAGTAAGTTTTGAAACAAATGCCAAAAATAAAGCTATCTAAATTCTTAATGCCTTCATTTGTTTTTTATATTTCCAAATTATTAGAACCCAAATTAACTTTATGTTTAATATTGTTTATTTTATGACAGAAAAATTGTAATATGTACCTTGGGCACATAATAAGTTTAAATTATTTTTTTCACTAATCAGCCACCTCAAGAGAAGAGCAATATTAATTCAACAAAGATGTTATAGCATTGTCGCAAGAAAGGTAAGTTCTTTACATTTTTATGTGTGTGTCTATATATTTATATATATTTTTGATATTTACATTAGATACCTAATTTTCTTTTACTTCCTGCAATATTTTGTATAGTTTTTTCTTATTTTGTCTTTGTCTGCTGAAGAAGGCTTTTAGCTGAAATATTCTCTTTTTATTGTCTTTGTCTTTCATTTGAAGCTTCAACACACCTTATTCCGGTATTTCCTAATTTTTTCAACACTCATAACTCGGCAACCAATTAACTTATTGTTCATAATAGGTATTTTGAGGGCCTGAAGTAAAATTACTTGATTTGAAGAAATAGTTTTTGTTGTGTTGATTTTAAAAAATTGAGTAATCAGAAAAGGCAATAAAGTGGCTTGATAATAATCTAGAAAATTAGAGAGAAATAAAATGTATTTATATTTTACTTCAGGATTTTGCGATCCTTACATGATTGGTTTCTCTCATTAATTTATTTTACAGATGCATACATTGTAATCACAACAAACTGAACACAAGTTCTTTTCCCAAGAACAATGTAAACTTTAATCCAGAAACACATATATCAGGCTGTACAATGGATCCAAAACATGTGTAAGGCAGCTCGCTATAAGTAGAAGAAATATAGTACATCCATCTTTCACAAAGTTCCCACACCAACTGCCAAACGAACGGCACATACACCAAAGACAGACTGTAGAGACTTCTCAGAGCTTCAATAAAAAAACGTCACCATATGTCATAAACCTAGTGCCGCCAAAAGCATTCATGAACTAAACTAACAAACAAGACACACTGCACACAAGAAAACACAATATTCGGTACGCAACAATTACTAGTGAATACCCATACATGACTCAGGAGCTGCATAAGAGGGTTAGGAATATCCACAGCAAATTTCAGGCCAATTAAACACAAACTGTTACAAATTTCTTGTTTTGAAATGAGATCATTTATACAAAAATGAAGTGTTGAGAAAACATGGAAAGACATGTTTTCCTAAAGCTCCTTTATTTAATGTCGGCTAAGCCCTTTCTGGTAGCTCTCAACCTTTCTCTTCTGAGGTGATTTGTAGGCTTTAACCCCTCACTAGTCGACATGTTGGTTGTCCTTGAAGAGAAAATGAAATTCCTGATAACTGTACTAAATGAGATTCTTTTTAAAAAAACACAAGTGCATTAGGTGCATGATATTTTCTTCTGTTGTTTTTCTGAAATAGTTGGTGTATAAAAGCGGATGGGTCATTAGAATATTAATATAGTTCAGGGGCTTGAAAAAAAGAAAGGTGGGGGTTGTGAGGGGGGGGGGGGGATTGTCACTAATTGGGTTTTTTATAAAGTGTGTTACCTGAATGCAAGTTTTTTCAATTATTCAGCCCGTGCTCTTCTTCCCCCCCCCCCTCCCCCATTGCTTGATATTACATTTTGTAAAGGATCTATACAAAAAAAAAATTTTTTTAATTAACCTCTTTAATACTGTTCTTTACCCTTCCATTGGCTTCTTTATATTTTTCCTCTTCTTTTGTTGTCTCTGCCCTGGTGCACACTTCATTTCTTTACTCTAGTTTATTTATGCAACATTTTGAGTGGCAGACAATTGTTGTGTGTTGTGCTTCACTGGTCCCAATACCTCAGTTGTTCATGGGTGTTATGGACATCTTTATGTTTTGCCATTGCAAATCTATCTGGTCATCATCAGTTTGGTCTTGCAGTACCTGGCAATTATTTCTCAAAGTAACACTGAATTCCTGTCGTTTTTGCTGCACTGACCTACTCTTAATATATTTCTTCTTCTTCTATATATTAAGGGCCCACGATCAATTTATTGATCATTTTGGCTCCTATGCATGTAGAGGGTATTTGCAATGTTTCTGTGCCTGGTGTTGATGAGGACATTTCACTGATTTCCAGTGCCACTTTGTGAGGGAATTATGCCCTGGGGGTTTGAAGGCTTGAGGAAATAGACATAAATGAGTCTAGAGTTGTTGCCTCAACTGTTCCTTTTGAAAGCTTGTTCCAGTCCCTGATTGTCTTGGGTAGGAATGAGCAGCTCCTATACTAGCTTCTTGCTGGTATGAGCCTGCATTGCCTGTCATGGCCTCATCGCCGACTTTTAAGTGTAAGCTCCAAACTATAGAGTAGAACTGAACTAGAATAAAATTCCTAGCCCTGTCTCTCTCATAATATTGCCAGTGTATTTGTTGGGTGTTAATTTCTCATAATATTACTAGTGTGTTTGTTAGTGTTAATCTCTCATAATATTGCCAGTGTATTTGTTGAGTGTTAATTTCTCATAACTGTGTCATCTTCTGCAGGATGCGCAACCAAAATTTTGTTTACGAATAGAAAAATGGGAACAAGCTGAGAAAACATGTGTGACCACACAAGAATTTGAGGATATGTAAGTACCAACTCAGGGCACAACCGTGACTACACAAGAGTTAGAGGTTATGTATGTACCAGCTCAGGGCACATGTGCGACCACACTAGAGTTAGAGGATATGTAAGTACCAGCTCAGGGCACATATGTGACCACACTAGAGTTAGAGGATATGTAAGTAACAGCTCAGGGCACATGTGTGACCACACTAGAGTTAGAGGATATGTAAGTACCAGCTCAGGGCACATGTGCGACCACACTAGAGTTAGAGGATATGTAAGTACCAGCTCGGGGCACATATGCGACCACACTAGAGTTAGAGGATATGTAAGTACCAGCTCAGGGCACATATGCGACCACACTAGAGTTAGATGATATGTAAGTACCAGCTCAGGGCACATGTGTGACCACACTAGTGTTAGAGGATATGTAAGTACCAGCTCAGGGCACATGTGTGACCACACTAGAGTTAGAGGATATGTAAGTACCAGCTCAGGGCACATATGCGACCACACTAGTGTTAGATGATATGTAAGTATTGTTGGTGTGGGCTTTTAATAATAGATCTTCACTGGTTAATTGTGGTGCAAAAAAAGTGTTCATTTACAGTTTGAAATGATCCCTTTGATTGCTCCTAGAACGAATAATTTCAGGGTTTTTTTGTTTCAACTTCTTTGACCCATCTCCATGCATATCATGGACCTAAACTTTGACCCATCTCCATGCATATCATGGACCTAAACTTTGACCCATCTCCATGCATATCATGGACCTAAACTTTGACCCATCTCCATGCATATCATGGACCTAAACTTTGACCCATCTCCATGCATATCATGGACCTAAACTTTGACCCATCTCCATGCATATCATGGACCTAAACTTTGACCCATCTCCATGCATATCATGGACCTAAACTTTGACCCATCTCCATGCATATCATGGACCTAAACTTTGACCCATCTCCATGCATATCATGGACCTAAACTTTGACCCATCTCCATGCATATCATGGACCTAAACTTTGACCCATCTCCATGCATATCATGGACCTAAACTTTGGCAAGATATTTTAATCTTTCAAAATTATAATTTCTAATTTTTTGTGGACACAAAGATAGTGAAGCTTTAAGTCTATAAAAAAAAACAAAGGGACAGAAATTGTGAGTTTGTAAACAACAAAGGAAGATAGATAGGCTTTTATACAGTGATGCCCCTGCCCATGTTAACATGAAAGGTTGGAACCCAAATATACATATATTATATTAATTCAACATCAGACCTGTTTACTCTTACGATTTTGGCGTACAATGTACGATTTTGAGGTTTATACATTATATATACTGAATGTTTTTTCTTTCTATTAAGAAAATGTATTGAACTATTTAGTGATGATATTGTACGATTATGAGAGTTTGAGGGTAAACAGGTCTGCAACATGCATGTTTGGTTTTGTTTACTTATGGTTTATCTCTTACCAAAAATTACCCGCCTTACTTGGCCAATGATTTCATTCCCCCTGGTCGTAGCTGTAGTTGGGGACAGGAATCAAACCCACTACCTTCAGGTTGAGAGGCTGACAACGGTATCATTGTGCCAGAGGGCAGACAGCAACAATTTAATAGACATCAATGATTGTCAATTGCTGAACATAGTAGTAGTAGAAAGTTGATTGTGGCCAAACATCCATGTGAGAATCTCTCCGTAATCAAGTTCCTACTGTACTTGCATTTGTCACCAGTTTTGGTAGACACCAACTCTCACTGATTATGCAGGCTTCCTTTCATTCTCTCCTTACAGAAATGATTTGGACATTGTACAGGAATGCCTCAACAAATGTTTGTGTGGGACAGAGCTGATTAATACAGAGTAAGTTGTGACAGTGTTGACTGACACAGTCAAAGTTGTGATAGTGTTTGTTGATACAGGTGTAGTGGTGACAATGTCCATTCATGGAGTTAGCTCAGAGAATACTTAGACAGAGTTTACTAAGACAGAGTGTACTGAGACAGTGTATAACGAGTCAGTGTATATTGAGACAGAGTGTCTATGAAAGTCAAAGAATCCTATTTAAAATACAGGTTCACTTCTTTAATAAGTTATTGACTGTTTTGAAAAGCCTAACAAAATTAATGCTTTATTTATACACTAGAAGATATGACCCAAAATTACCAGGATTATAATATTAGGCGTTTTGCAACACTTTCTACATGCTATTTCAAAGTCTCCACACCTAACAATCAAAATTGTGCGTAGTAAAACTGAAATAGGTTTTGATGTTTTGTATACTCCTAAAATCAACACAATGACTATATTCCATGTCCTTGGAATGTCTATTTAGGAAATAGTTAATCCGATTTCCTTATTTAAAAAAAAATATGCATGTGATGATGTATATGTTTCTAACATCATTTAGTTTTGAGAAATAATTATCTTCTATATAATATTGGCCTACCTTACCCCTTTTTGGGCCCCTGAACTACATTTTTTTTCCTCTAAAAATTTTTAAAATGATGTCTTTAAATTTATAACAAAAAATGTATGTAGCATTTTAAATATCATTTATATTTTATGGAATTTGTTGTCGTTTTATCTTCATTAAAAATGTAACCAAACTTTTGCCTCGCTTCTCTGCTATATTATCTGAAAATAGTAAAACATAGAATTCTTTTATCTAAAGAAAAATCTCTTAACCCATTTTCACGTCTGTAACAGCCTTGAGTGGGTTTTTTCATTTTTGTCATACAAATTTTAACCCATTTACTTTTCGTAAAGTGGAGAAAAAAAATATGTTTTCATATTTTGAAAGAAAATCTTAACCCATCTTTATTCACACCCATGAACTGTAAAGGAAAAAATAATATTGCTCTATTTTTAAGGAATAAATTTTCATGTGGGTAAAATGATTGGGTTTTCATATGTTTATTTGTGATATGGGTATACTTTTGTAAATGTACCCAAGGTTTGTCAACGTTATTGAACTATATTTTGTTAAATGGTATAACATATATTTATTTGTTAAACGATAATGTAACACCTCTTTTTCATGAGTGTAATATATTTGGATTTAAAGATTTTGTCATCCACATAAAAATGTACACACCTTATTCCCTAGGTCCCTACCCCTGAAATGTTTTTACTCAAGAAGCTTAGTTATTTATCAAATTAATTCTTTAGTGTGAGGTGTTTGTGCCCAGTGATAGACAATTATGTCAGGAGAATCCATACCAACCAGGGGCTAAACCAAATATACAAACTCCCACCCATAAGCTAAACAAAAAAAAAAGACAGACTATTATTCTAATTTTTCTTTATTTGATTCAATTTTTTTAAAACTAATTTGATATTGTTAAAAGACATTTGTATGCTGGCAACATAAATTTAAATTGAATTTCTCCATATTAACAATGCAATAAAAACAATAACAGATACTTGGGTATTTTCGATAAATGTGATTAAGAATTAATAGTAGTATTACATAGATAATCATTTATTGATATTCTTAACTTTCAAATTTGGATAAAATAATTTAATTTAAAATTTAATTGTTATATTAAATGTCTTTCCTATATATAATAATAATACTTACACATATACTTAAATATAAGCAGATATATTTTATATTCATCGCATTTAAATTGATTAGATTTCCGTCAACTAATTGGAAACCCCTATCATTCATTTTAAGCAGATGGACAGGATTAAATTGATTCTTTTTTTTTTTTTCATTTTATGGAAACCTTAGCTCATTCTTATATTTATACTTTCATATTTTTCTAAGAGGTTTTTTAAGTCTAGCCACATGTGTAAAAAAAGGCTTTAGAGTGTGCAGAGTTTAAGTATTTTGGTCAATTTCCTTCCATGTGCTAGTTGATTAGGATAAAATATAACTGAAAGATGAGACGTTAGCTCATGATTAGCTCCCCATAACCCCTGAGAGAAGGGATATGCCAAACATTTTTAAAAATATTCTTATCTGTTTTAACTGAAAATTGATATTAAGGTTTACAAGTTAAATGAATGTAGTTTAAATTAAAATTGATGTCGTAGAAAATTGAATTTGATGTTGAAAATTAACTTGGATGTGTTTTAAAAATTGAAAATCATTCTTTTTTTTGTACATTTTTTTTTAATTTTAGGAAAGCCTCTGACAGGCTTCAATTTTTAAAAAGCCTGGATAACACTAATAGCCCTGATCTGTCCCAACTGGTGGAAATTGCCCTAGCGACCATTTCACAGGAGTCATCCCAGAATGAAAGCCTGCAAGACTCCAGTCATCAAAACTTCCAGACAGTGTTGTCAGACATTGAGAAAGGAGGTAAATATGAGAAGTGCATCATTACCTTCAGCACCAAATAAAATACAAAACCACATGGCATACACAATCACACGGCATACATAATAACATATCATACATAAGCCCATGGCATACACAATCACATGGCATACACAATCACATGGCATACACAATAACATGACATACACAATAACAGGGCATACACAACCACATAGTATAAAAAAGTGGAAAATAACAAAATATAAAAAAACTTTTTTAAAAAGGCTTAAACCAAAGAAGAGTTAAAACTTTCTAAAAGGCGGAAAATCATTTACATTTCTTAAAATGCATTATGCAAAGAAAGTATGTGCAGAAAATGTTTTCAAAAATTAATACAAATAAAAAAATCTACACTGAATTCGAATCCTTTGGCTTCAAAGAGTGCTCATCTACACTTCTGCAAGTCTTTCTTCGTGTAATTCATTGGACAAATTTTAAAATTGTTTTCTACTTTTCAGCGCGTTTTAACAAGTCTTGGACTTGGATAGAAAGTCTTCTTTTTTTTTTTTTATATTTGTGCTTTTAAAAAATATTTGTATTATTTTAAATTTAAAAGAAAATCAGATTCTCCTGGATAATATATAAGGGACTGTGTTCAAGCCGCTGAGAGAAACTGTAAGACAGGAAATGTAAAAGCTTGAAGGAGAAAATAGGACTATCAAAAGACTGTTTGGGTCAGAAGCCCAGGCAGCAGACTAAACAATGAACAAAAGAGATTCAGAACAACTTAGCATTGTCGGGGTGTCGTGTCAATAAATATATTATGCTCTTGTCTATGTTAATTATAATCCTTTTTTTCCCCATAATCACTGCCAAGTAATCCTTCTTAATTATCTACCAAAATGACCCGACTACACTAGCACCCAATATACAGACAAAGAACAGCTATAGGTATCGTCTAAAGTTTTCACAATCACCTCTTCCCAAGGGCTGTTTGATCAGAATGATAATTTTTACCATAAATAGCAAAGAAAAAAATTCATTGAAAGTTTTCAGGGATTTAGCTAAATATAGGAAGATGCTGCAGTCTAACGGGATCAATTTTTCTAATTTTTTTAATCAATACAGTTAAAGAGAATGAGCTGACAATACAAGGCATCCAAATGAAAGATTTGTTTATCCCTGAGGACCAAAGGCAGAAACTCTCTAAGCTATCAGGTGCAAGTTTTTATAGTGTATCTATCAGCTACCAGTACAACGAATTATTGTGTATCTATCAGCTACCAGTAGAACTAATTATTGTGTATCTATCAGCTATCAGTACAACTCATTATTGTGTATCTATCAGCTACCAGTAGAACTAATTATTGTGTATCTATCAGATATCAGTAGAACTCATTATTGTGTATCTATCAGCTACCAGTAGAACTAATTATTGTGTATCTATCAGATATCAGTAGAACTAATATTGTGAATCTATCTATCGGCTATCAGGTGGAACTTATTGCTGTTTAACCTTGATGATTGATTTTACAAATAAGTTTATGTTCAAGATCATCCTATTAACCTTGGAGATTGATCATACAATTTTATTTTTATTTTTTACATCTGCAGAATGGAGTTTGAGTTATGAGCCTCCGCCAATGCCATCAACATCGTCACTAGGATCTGTCTTAACATCCTCTCAATCAGGATGTACACAGCATCCGCCAATGCCATCAACATCGTCATTTGGATCTATCTTAACATCCTCTCAATCAGGATGTACACAGCATCCGCCAATGCCATCAACATCGTCACTTGGATCTAACTTAACATCATCTCAATCAGGATGTACACAGCATAACTTTAACATTAGTTCGCTTAAATCTAGAGGGAAGATTTCAAAGACTATGCCACGGAATAGAAGGAAGGGCAACTGTCAGCCAAGGGCCAGAACTCAATTTACAAAAAACATGGAGTATTCTCTAAATGCCAGGGACACAGAGGAAATTAAATCAACTGCACTCTTAGAGGCGATTACATTTTCTGCTGACACCAGGGACCAGTCACATTCATCTCATGAGGAACAATCACATACAGTCCACAAGGAACAATCACCAACAGTCCTCAAGGAACAATCACATACAGAACACAAGGAACAATCACCTACAGTCCACAAGGAACAATCACCTACAGTCCACAAGGAACAATCACCTACAGTCCACAAGGAAAATGGGTGTAAGACTATCTGCAGTTCTGGGAGTTTGTTTACAGACTCAGAGCAAGCTGTTGAATTAAGCTCCCCAGCGATCACACCAGGGGATATTGCTTCACAGGCAGAGTATCCCCAACAAATGTGCCAGGTGGTGACAGAGCCACCAATATGTGCAAACAAAAATTCAGATTTTGGGAGTCCTAACTTCCTGTCAGTTGAACCGGAAATTCAAAAAATGGATGAAACTGTTGTGTCAGACGTGCAAGGAAATAACTCTTTTCCTATTGATCTCTCTTCAGGAGAAAACACTCTTTTTATTCCTGATAAGAGTTTTTTTAAGAATCAGGTCCGCGATGATGATGAAATGGCCAGCACTGGAGATAGTTTTTTTTATTGGAGTGGTACATCATCTGGCACAGGAGCGGGGCATTCAGCTGTGTCATTGGAAGGCAGTTCTTGTAATGAGATGACAGTTTTATCTGCGTGTTCTGAAACCGATAATCCTTCATCTACAACACATCAAACAAACACACCTTCATCTTCAACACACCAAACTAACACACCTTCATCTTCAACACACCAAACTAACACACCTTCATCTTCAACACATCAAACTAACACACCTTCATCTTCAGCACATCAAACTAACACACCTTCATCTTCAGCACATCAAACTAACACACCTTTATCTGCAACACATCAAACTAACACACCTTCATATTCAGCACATCAAACTAACACACCTTCATATTCAGCACATCAAACTAACACACCTTCATCTTCAGCACATCAAACTAACACACCTTCATCTTCAGCACATCAAACTAACACACCTTCATCTTCAGCACATCAAACTAACACACCTTCATCTTCAGCACATCAAACTAACACACCTTCATCTTCAACACACAAAGCACACACTCTTATAACTTCAAAACATCAAACACAAAGGACTTCTTCTTCTACACATCATACACACAACAAAGGAAATCCTAAAATTCCTATGAACCAAGAGGACAGAACCAGTTCTAAAGACACATGTAACTCTATGACAGGATCCTCCCTATTGAGGATGGAACCATCTGACAGCTCTGAAGTCAGAAGTAAGTCTATGACAGGAACCTCCCTATTGAGCATGGAACCATCTGACAGCTCTGAATTCAGAAGTAACCCTATGACAGGAACCGCCCTGTTGAGCATGGAACCATCTGACAGCTCTGAAGTCAGAAGTAACCCTATGATAGGAACCTCCCTATTGAGCATGGAACCATCTGACAGCTCTGAAGTCAGAAGTAACCCTATGATAGGAGCCTCCATAATCAGCATGAAATCTTCTATTAGGACAACACATAAAAACAAAACCTTTGGCCCGGCATTTCCCACCAACACTGAAACTGTTTCTTGTAAAGCAAAAGTTAGCGAGAATCTAAATAAATCCAATAAAAAAATATTTGTTGGAACCTCAGAAAAATATTTAATTAATCCGCCCCAGGGATCATCTATACACAAGAATGGCAAGTCACTAAACATCTTAGAGAGGAATTCTGGGAAAATGCTCAAAAATGACGACTCCCTTCTATCAGCATATCAAGGTGACTACAAGTTAACACAAATGAAATGTGTTGTTCAGTTATCAGTAGACAATCGCCCGACTGTACAGTTGCCAAGGACTCCAAATCACCGCCACCCAGCACAAGTAAAAACCGTCTACTTGAGGGAAGTCTCTGATGTAGATCCCACCATCAAAAAAATAGCCGAGTTGTCGCCATCATTGTTCTCAGATACACAAGTCAGAGTACATCATCCAAGTGTTTCAAAGTTATTTCATTTCATTAGTAGTGGGGATAAGTCAGGTTTCAGAACCTAAGAGTGCCTCTTGTTTTTGGAAGGTCTGAATGTTCAATGTCTGTCTGTAGGACTAAAAAAAAGAATTTTCTGGGGGGGTTTTTTTTTCAAAATTGCTGTCAAAATTAATGTAATTATTTAGGCAATTTTCAAATGCAACCGAGTGTTATTACTTTCTCATGGTTACGCATTTTATAGAAACCCACAATATATTAAATACAAAATCCATTTTCATTTCCTCCCTCCCTTTTCAGTGGAGACATTATAAAATGAGTGACCTCTTATTGCTACCGGTATTAAAAAATACCTTTTTAACAAATCAACAAAGGAGGTGGGTGGTATTCCCTACATGAAATTGTAATTTATTTTTTTTTAAACATTTTATGAGCATATCTCAGCAACTGCATGAGCAGGGCGAATTCAAAGACCAAAAGATGTAGAAAGTCATTTGTTCCCCATTCTCTCAGTCTACCATATGCGTTAGAAGAGAAAACAATTTTTCTCAAAGTCCTTATTGGCACTAAAGACTAAAGGCAAGTGTGACGACATAGGATGTCTGGTTTTTGTGTGTTTCAAAAATTACTTTTAAAATATCATATTTTAAAATTGTCCTCATTTAGAAATAGAATTTAACTTAGGTGTTGATGTTGTTGTATTAATTATCTACCGGTATATTTTTATTTAATATGCTGAAAATGAATTTGTGCAATGTAA
Source organism: Lymnaea stagnalis (assembly GCA_964033795.1). Classification (NCBI taxonomy): domain Eukaryota; kingdom Metazoa; phylum Mollusca; class Gastropoda; family Lymnaeidae; genus Lymnaea; species Lymnaea stagnalis. The sequence continues at coordinate 844,839 of CAXITT010000338.1, read as the reverse complement.
TCAAACACAATTCCATTGTTTTGATTAGCAAATCTTTAATCAAATATTTTAATGCGATTTATAAATAATGTACATACTTTGACGTAAATATTTCTCAAAGAAAACTCTTTGTTTTTATTCATTGTATATTTATTTATTTATTTGAGAAAAACTCATGCAATTTTGTAAACATTACAAAATAATAAATTAATTTCCATTAAAAATATATTTATTAAGATAACAAAAACACAACTTATTACTTTTTGTGTTTGTTATTCTTACTTAGTCAATGTTAACCCTAGTTTGTTCTTTTTAAGTATTATGCTGACTTAGTGAGTTTAACATTGATTTTTTTGTATAACTGAAGTTTGTTTTTTTTTTTTTAAATCCCTTTGGTTTATTTTGAAAAATGAAAGAATCATTTTATTTTTAAAATGCAAGTAAATCTAGTTGGTAAATCTTCAATAACTTCCAGAGGGACTTCCTTTAGACCATTTTCCATATCCAGGTCTAATTCCTCGTGCATTAATGACATCAAGCACCTGGCCGTGTTTGAACTCATTCCACTCCCTCTTCAGCTCTTGCTCGAGATACTCATTTTGAATTTCCTCCTGTTAAAATAAAAGTGTACATTCGCTTAAAACTTTTTACTTGTTGTACTACAGAATGCTGTTTATGTTTTCTAGACCACACCACTCAATATAAAAGTTATCATCAAATGATTCTTGACTGTCTCAGTGATGTTAAAATAAACCCCAGATGATGCCTACTGTAAACTTGCTCTTTATTAGTCTCTTAACATAAATTTAACTGCTAAGTAAATTCAATCAACTTCTGTTGTAAAAATAAACTGAAAGCATCTCCTGAGAGCATTGTGGCAAGCAGCATCTAGTTGAAACTCTTACTATAAATTATTCAAAACTGGTGTTAAGGTAATTTGCATGGTTATTGGAAACAATGATAGTTAATGTTCAGAAATAACCATGGTAGTTAAACCATCTATTTTATTATCTTACTTTAGTCAAATGTCCAAAAGTTCTTGTATTAGATTGTCTCAATAATTGTCGTGTGACATCATCAAGAGCTAAAAAAAAATTATTATAAAAATGTGTGTAGACCCTACCATCTAATAATAATTTTAAAAATAGTGTTTGTGTTGCAGGTGCTAGGAAAAGTAAGTACCCGAAACTTAAAGAGAAAAGGGATAAAAATATGTATTTTTTCTGAGGAACACTGGTTTTAACAAAGAAAGAAAATACAATAATAGTTTCTAGATTATTTAAATCAGTTGGTAATTATATTTTTGGGGTGTGATTTTAATGGTGTGTGCAGTCATTTGTTTAGCAGACTGAAAATCAGTTTGAATTTTAAATAATAATATGGTTTAGAGAGTGAAAATATACAATTGTTGTTAAAAAATCAACAACACAAGATGCTTTCAAGATGCTAAGGAAAGATTTTTTGTTCAGATGCCTTCAAACATAAAATGCCTTTCCTTAAAACAGAAGACAGCTCCTGGTTTCATCCATCCTCTTCACAAACTTTTTAAACTTGACATTAATTTGGTGGGTTTTTTTCTATTTTGAAGACATTTTAAACTAACTTCCCAACACTTTGGACTTGGTTATGTAAAACTGATACTCAGCTTAATCTTGCAAGGCATTTTAAGTTTAACACTCCCTTAAACTGACATGTCCACTTGAAATTTCAAAATAATAAATACAGTTTAATTCAAAACAATAAATACATTTTAATTCAAAACTATAACCTCCTGAGTCCCCAGAGGCAAGTTAGAGTGAAATCAACTTGACACCTATTTTATTGTGCTATAAGTGATGCTAAAATGCTAAAAAAACATTGAAACAAAAAAATTTTATTTTGATATTTGATTTATTTGATGTGCAGTCCACTGGACATCGGGATCCAAATCATTTTTTGCCATACGTAAAAAAACAACAAACAATTGATTACAAAACTCAATCACAAATGTTGCAGGGTTGAACCTTTTGATTATTTCCATCAATGTTTTGATGAACAATTCTACACAGACACAGACTTTTCACCAATCTGCATACTGGTTCCGTTACAGCCGAAGAAATAAAAAATTTTCTTGGAATTAGCATGGAGATGTCTTGCCTGATGTATCCCTCAATACAAATGTACTGGACAACTTCAAATAGGGTGCCAAATATTGCAGAATCGATGGCTCCAACTAAACAGTGTTTACTATGGTCAAAAAAGGAAAAAAATTATATAGAGGAACAGTGTCCATTTCTAACAAAACAATGTAATCACAACATGGGAGGTGTCGACTAGTGTGACAGAACGTTGGGGCTATTACGCTACTTGAGCAATAAATTCCAAATGGTCAATCAGAGTAATATTCCTTATGTTGGACCAAGCTACTGTAAATGCATAGTTTCAATACTGGGACGGAGAAGACATGGAGCAACTAAGCCTGCCTGAAAAAAGCACTCCTCCATTTGATGATGTCACCTTTGAAAAATATAGAGGGAAACAAAAAGAGTCCCTGTGCCCAAACCAGGTTTTCATTAACAAGTTGCCCATCTCTCTGATAATCCAGATATTGATTCAAATTCTTTTTCAAGATGTAGCAGAGAAGGATCTTCAGCTAAATGCAGGGTGCGCTGTTCAACTAGCAAAGCATTTTTGTGTTTGGTTTCCAAAAGGAACTGCTTCAAACTCTTTCATACCAAATGCAAGTGAATGAATCTTTTGTAAGCTAAATTCGTTAACTTTGAGATTAACATCTGACAAATCAGGATCAAATTGGTTATGCCAGAGGGAGCGACTTTCACTTTTTTTGTTGTCTTTGGACAAAGGTTCTTCGTCTTCAGATGATTCATTTTCAGAGTTTGATTCATTGTAATCAATGTCGTCATCTATATCGATTTCATCAGAGGATGAGGATATTTCTCTGATATCTGACGATTGTTCAAACATCACATACAACTGTTGTTCTGTGTGGTATATTCTCTGAGTATTGCCTACAACTGTAAAAAAAAAATAAAAAAAATCAGTTTGCATGATGAAAATAATATATTTATTATTATTCATTTTTATGATAAATTATCAAAATCAGGGATTTTCTTAAAATTTCAACAAACTAAATAAGGCCTTAATATTGTAGAATGCCTAAATTAAATATTCCCACTTGAGATACAGTACTACTATTAGTTAGTACTAAGTTTAGTGAATAGGTCTAGGTACTAGGTAATTTTCATTGTTTTTTTTATTTAAAAATCTATTAATAAATTTAAAGAATACATAAGAGATCTAACTAAATACTGACTAAGATATGTGTATCTAAATGAGTAATTACTTTGATAACAATGATACCATTTAAACACAGCTGAAAATGACATCGATTGCATAGAACTATGACTACGCCTTTAATTCTTATGTGTGTCGTCACCGTATCACCGGTGTTGTTGTTATGATTTGAGTCCTGTGTCCAGTATACTGAACACCTTTTTCAATGATGAAATAAACTACGACTTAATGATATATGAATAAAAATCCTATTATATTCGTATTCTTTGACATATAATTGTCGTAAAACAACATTAAAATCTTTAGATTGGGTTAAATCTAATAAATAATAGCAAAAAACTTACCAGCACCCCCTGAACACGAAGCTACTGCCCCTCTGTCGGCCATCTTAAAATTTAGTATTGTCTATCTCGGCGTAAAAGTAGGTCAAACTAGTGTAAAAATGTGTCCAGCAGGCTACACAAGAGGATCCAAACGAAAATTAGCTACCAAGTTAGAATAACACATAGAAAACTAATGTCCAGTGGGCTGCACGCCTGGACTCAGGAGGATAAGGAGAGAGAAATCTGACATTTGTTAAATTATCCTCATATTGAAGCTTAAATAAAAGGTTGGCACGAAAAGTAATCAAGTATTTTATAGATACTTATTTAAATTATTTCTCAGACTATGTTGGTGTGTCACATTTTTATGTGACTGTTTATTGTATTTTCACCACTCTTGCTTACTTTGCAACTTTTCTGGTCGAATGATTCCAAGCTGTGCCTGTGTAGCTGTTACAACAGAACATGTCATTGGTTCATCCAGTAGAACACTTATTTCTGCAAAGGAATTAAATGGGACAAGCTTTCCCATCACCACTTGTTTTGTCTTTTGCTCCTGCAAAGTAATAATATTGCCAAATCACCTTATATAATCATGAGGCCCAATCACTTTTTGAAAAAGAATAATCATCCACAATTATTTTTTTTTAATTAATCATATCATTTTAATATAAAATTAATTTTTGTTTCATGATATTTCAAAATCAAACTTATTTTTTATCTACATAACATAAATACCTTTTTCCCATTTTTTAATGTGTTGAAGACTTCCACTTGGCGTAAGACATGGCACTCTCCTGATCTTATCAGACCAATGAAAGGTGATTTATAGCCTTCACTAACCAGAACTTCCAACCATGAAAATGAAAATAAAAAATTTTGTAAACGTGAAAACTAAAAAAAATAAAAATTATTTGAGCACTTAATTTATCCTATTAAAAAAAAATTTGAAAATTGACGATTTTTTAAAAATTATATTAAATACATCAATAATATTGTCTTTGTTTTATTAAATGTATATGTGCCTTCTCTAAATGATAGATGCAGTTAGGATCCATTCATATATTATGTGAAAAATACCTGTATTAGGAGGGTATGATATCCACTCGATAGTAGCAGCCACTGCAGTCAATGGCTGTTTGGGCCAAAGTTTGTATTGTTCACATGACAAAAGCAGGTGCAACTTTTCATTTTCCTCTCTGTGTTCTATTTGCTAACAAAATCAAATGCCTTTTAATTATAAAATAATTGGAAAGAGATTATGATAACTATTGACAAATTTCAAAATGTTATAAATTTGGCAGAATTATTACATTGTTAAAATGAGCATTTGGTGTATTACTATTAAAATCCAACATCAGTACTGACAGTTATAGCGAATAGCTGAATCAGTGATTCTTTGAAAGATAAACATCTGTAAGGGTAAACAAGTTCAATTTAAGCCTTACCTCTTTGACCCTTTTGTAATCGCTGACTGAAAACTTGAGAAATTCACAATTTTCTGCCCCGGTTAATACGCTCAGTTCTCTGTTACAAAATGATATTGTTAATGCACTCAGCCTTCTTTAAAAATTTCTTTAACAACACACTTGACTTAACACTCTTTGAGGAAGTTATAATATTAATGCCAGCATTTTAAATTGTATTAAAATCACAGCAACAAATTAATTTTTAAGAACTGTTTCTATCACTTATTACTATCAAAAGACTGGTTTGTAAAGCATATATTTTGTCAATAACATTTTAGCATCACTGACATATGTTTTTTATATATTTAACTGTTTCACTTACTGTGAATATGGATCTTCAAAAGGCAGCCATGTTCCAAAACAATCTCCTACAGACAGCTGCAAGAACAGTAAAAATTGACAAGTTAATTTTGAAAATCCATTGTTTAAGAATATAGTTTTCAATTATAACTAAAGGTGGGGAAATGGGACAAGAAGAGATTAATATATAAATATGAATGTATGCATAAAGACTTTGCACTCTTACTGACATATCCCATTAGGAAATGGCATCAGAGGGCTGTCTAGCTAAAGCTCCTTATGCCCTCCCCGAAGTACCTCCCCTATGCCTGGGTATCGGGCCGCGAAGTGGCACGTTGGAGATGTCCCTTTGCCAGGACAGCCCCCAACCGAGTCCGCTTGATCAGGTCCCGCCGGAGGCCACCCCAACCCAAGGAGACCCGGTCGGTTCGACGCTGTGCATATACACAGTGCAAACGTTCAACTTTCCTAGGAGTCGGGATGGTAAATTTGCTTCCTAATATCTTTCCCCACCCATCTCGGGTGTTTTCTGATAGTGAGAAAATTTATGTTTTTAGATACCAGTGTGAAAACTTTGTTTTCTGGAGTTGTAGTTTAAAAAGTTCAATTAGAACTGGAATATCTTCTGAAAAATTATGATTAAAAAATACTAACTTACTTTAGGTGCTGCTTTACTACTAGAATCACCAAAAGCCACAAATTGTTGAGGATAAACTCCATCCTGGCCAGCAACTAAGTACGGTTGAAAAAGTGGGACAACGCTTCCCTTCAAGATCATGTGAATCCCCGTTTTGCCATAAACTTTATTTACGGAAAAAGACAATTTGTTTTTAAGCTGACTTATTGGCTAAAATGGTGATTTTAAAATTTAGTTTTACATATATATCAAACTTTGTTACACAAATTTTGTTTAAAAAGAAAAAGTTGGCCAAAATGATTATAAAATAGTTTTTTTTAATTTTGTTGGAGTATATGAGTAATGCAATGAGCATCCTAAAAATCCTTTTTAAAATGTAACTAAAAAGATAATTTACCTGGAAAATGTTCTTCTTTCCAGCTCTCAATTTGAGCAACTACAGACAGCTCTTTCAAAACTGCTATCTCTAGATCTCGAAAAAATTCAATAGTTTGAAGAATGGAACAAATTTGCTCATTGTCTGCAGATGATCTCTCAAAGGGGCTGAAAGTAACAATAATGTTTTCAATAGTTTGTTTAAATGATTCAAAATAGGAAAAAACTATTTGAATTAGTTATTTTTATCCAGTGCCCAAAAAATTTTTTTAAATTCCCTTTTTAATTTGAAATATCCATTCAATGCTGAGTACTTTTTTGTCAATAGAGATTTTTTTAAATGTCGAACGTGAAAATTAATTTAAATATTTTTAATAATTGTAACCAAAAACAAGCACTGTTAATTAAAAAAAATTAACAACCAAATATTACTAACTGTTTTCTCAAAATTTGGCGCAGTGTTTTTATGTTTTCAATACGAACTGCTTTTGTGTCTTCTGTCTTCCTTACTTTATGCAGGAGAGGCAAGTAATCTTTGATATTAAAAGTAAACTTTTCATCTATGTTTACTTTTGGTTGTAGATTTTTAGAATTTGTTCCTGTTAAAAAAAAATTTCATAAGCTATTTATAGCCTTGAAAAATCCAGTAATCAAGTAGTTGTATCTGATTTTGTTTAACATATTTTAAATGTTAAAATACAAGTTGATTGATAGAACTATAGATGAAGAAAGAATTAGATGAATACATTACTTGCACTCAAAGTAGGATTGCTAAAACATGAAGATAAATCAGCTTGAATCCTATTGGATAAAAGAATTGTTCTAATTATTAGTATCTTATTTATCATTGTTTAAACAGCATGCTCTATTTAGTCTTTTCAAAAGACAAGAAAATAACAACAAATTTAACATGAATTTTCCTAAAAATCTGCTATGGTATTTCAGTGACTTTCCAGTTTATATTACTATATAAAATGTATAAATGGACAAAAATTATCACTTTATTATTTTTTAAAACTAAATTAAGTTATCAATTTAAAAAGATTAACTTGAATTCAAAGTATAATTAAATTTTCATTTTTTTAAAACAATTGTCTTTCTACATTTGAATAACTATAAAACCAGCTTAAATTATAATCCAGATCATACCCAGCCCTTTTTTCTGAGTGAATGGGGAATCCAATCTTAGCTGGCTTTTGAACAAAAATGTTTTTGTAATTTTGCATGAAAACTTCATGAGCCTCCTCAGTGGACTGAGACTTGCCTCTGGAAGATTTAGTTATACAAAAATAATTTCAAAATAGCTGCAACAGATTATTATAAAACTTCATAAAAAGAAAAATATATGACAGATTATTTAATTGCAAAAAAAAAAAGAAAAAAAAGATCATCACCCGTCAATGGTTCTTAGTTGTAATTACCTTGACTTTAATCCATCAATATTACAGAGCTCTGACAATTTTTTATAATCAATAACAGGAGGTTTTATGTCTGGAACTGTTAGAATATAAAGGAATTTTACTTAAGATCATAGATAATAGAGTAGGCCTTCTTGATTTAAGTATGCAGTCTATCATAATTATGTTAAAGTTACCCTGACCTGGATAGAATTAATAAATTAATAAAAATACAAAAATAAATCATTAAGCTGAGTTAATTATGACTAAAGACAGTGTTATTAGAATTACTTTAGACTACCCAATTTTTTTTCATTCAAACGCCAACAAAAACTAACAGTCAATATCAGTTCAGTATCAAAATCAAATATTTTAGACCCAATTTTAATTTAAATATATATGGCAGGCATGTATACCAATTTATAATTAAAATAAACACAGTCACAAGTCTGTTCAGAAATCAATATTTTGACAATGACATACATATCATACACTCACTACTACTTCGAGTTAGGGCCTACATTTACTTGACTTGTACACTAATTACAGTAGGCCTACAGTCTACAGTGCCAACAGAAAAACACTTTTTTTTTTACTTTAACTTTTATTTTTTACTTTTAACAAGTTTAAACAAGGCTACTTACTTCTTAAAATAGACCATATATAACATAATATATATTTAATATATAATTATATTTTATAGCTTATACTTATAATATATATATTTTTTTTTTTTAATATTTTTATTTCATAAATTAACTGTCAATAAATGAGCTTACGTTTTGTTCTGATGTCTGACGATTCATTTACATTCCAATTAAATCCATTTTTGTGATATTTATCATACTTAATAACTATTGCCATTACTATTATTATTGGAAAAATAAACTAACAAGCTTAAAATATTGAAATTTAGACGCTGACATCATTAAGTATTTAGGGCATTTATAGTATAGCCATGTTTATAGCAATGTGTGTTGCCTAGGTTGCATCTTCCATTTCAAAAGTTTAAAAAATATTATTTTAAATCTTGAAGCATTATTATTATTAACATAATATATTTGCAGAAATCATATATTCATGCATACATATATAATTATATAATGGTAATTATAGAAGCTATTTTAAAATGTATAGGCTCTCAACAATTTTTAAATAAATAAAGCGATCTGAGTATAAATATAGAAGTTAGGTAAAGTAATATTTTGTAGTCTGAAAATTTGAAGAAACTTTTTTTTTTTTAATTCCTGAAAATGCAGGCGAAAATTAAGAACCAAAATAAATCTGTACGGCTAAATTTTAGTTACAAAAATAAAAAACATTTTTGTGTGTGTGTGTGTGTGTTTAAATTTTTCCTAGAACAGTGGTTCTTAATCAGAGGTGAAAATACCCCGTATTGAGGTACGTCATTGGGTTAAAAAAGGAGGGGTGGGGGGGGGGGGCAAATTGCTTCTCTTTCCCCGCCCTCCCCACCTGAAATTACAAGATTAAAAAAAACAACAACGGGGTGAAAGTATGAAAGACAGCCGAAAATCAAACATAGAAGAAAATTGAGGTACGTCATTGGGTTAAAAAAGGAGGGGTGGGGGGGGGGGGCAAATTGCTTCTCTTTCCCCGCCCTCCCCACCTGAAATTACAAGATTAAAAAAAACAACAACTGGGTGTCAGTATGAAAGACAGCCGAAAATCAAACGTAGCAGAAAATAATGAACAATTAGCTATTCAATCATTTAAAATTAACAATCGTAAACATAAATCATAATATAGCAATCTTACTTAAAAGGCTATGCCTATGTCATGTAGGCTTATTGTTGGACAACTCAAAGATCCAGCCAAGTTTTTCTATCCCCCCCCCCCCACCTTTTTTGGGTGAAAAACTGAAATGAAGTCCCTGTGTAGAAGACTCAGAGACAAAATTATGCGTTACCATTGCTTTTTGTTGCTGGCTTAAAATAAGTTTTTATTCATTTTGATTAGCAGCAGTAGGCCTAAATGTTGTTCTGGTGAATTGTGTTTGTGCATTACTCGTGTTTCTTTTTCTTCTTGTTTTATAAAGTTAATTAAAGAAATAAAAACACAATAACTAACCTACTTAATTATTTTAATTTCTTTAAATTGTACTTAAACATATTTTTTTACGACGGGGACAATACATTTAGACGGGGGAGGGGAGGTATGGGAATTTTTTTTCAATTTGAAACGGGATGCAGCGCTGTAAAATGTTAAGAATGATAAAAATATCATATTGCTAAGTTACTTCACAAGGAAGATAATCAAATAATCAGAGGCAACCATCAAGGTTAGTTCAACGTTTATTTCATGAGAACAACATGGCTACCCTACCAACATGGAGCATGACTAGACAGCATAAAAACGTGACGTCATTTTCCAACATTGTCCCTGCCCTAGAAACATGTACTAAGATCACAACCACTACCAAAATGTCCTCTTTCAATGTAAAGTCACAGTGCTCAGCTCCGCCCCCATCGTCACTCGACACAAAATTTGACACACACACATAGACCTTTTTTTTTTCTTTTTAAGTGGATGACTCATTTATGGATGGCCATTTATTTTACCGGATATGTAAAATTACATTTCCTATAAATGTACGTCATTTGCATCTCATTGTATTTGAGACTAAATGAGCCTTAGATCTAGACTATAACTAGTAACTTGGGCAGAAACTTGATTGCTGTATTATGTAAGTAATTTAAACAACCTTAACCGCCCAGTCCCCAATACACAACCCCCACCCCTTTGTGCAGGGCCGGATTAAGCCATCTTGTGCCCTGGGCACGAGCCCACATGGGTGCCCCCTACTGCCCCGGGCCCCCGATCCTCCACTGACTGCTGGTATGTTCAATATTATGCAAAAAACTAACAAAGAAAAACAGTTGTGAAATGTAAACACATATGTTTGTACTACTATCACTCATATAAAACCTACAAGAAGGTGTGTATTAAAATTAATAGTCAATTAATTTTGTAATAATAGTAGACAAAAATACTGTAACTTTTTTGATAGATAAGAAAGTCAGAGAGAGAGCACACATTTACATTTTAAAGTCAGAGAGAGCACACATTCACATTTTAAAGTCAGAGAGAGCACACATTCACATTTTAAAGTCAGAGAGAGCACACATTCACATTTTAAAGTCAGAGAGAGCACACATTGACATTTTAAAGTCAGAGAGAGCACACATTTACATTTTAAAGTTCTTTTTTCTAGATTGACGTCTGGCAAACGTTTTTGAGTTCATCATCAAAGTTACGTTTCAACTGAGAAAAAGAAGAGCGCTCAGTTGAACAGTTCGTAACCATTAATGTTACAAATATGCGCAAGGCGATTTCTACATTTGGAAAAGCACACTCGATGTTGTCTTTAACTATTACTTTGTAGAGTTCTGCATGACTGAACGAGTTGTTCTCAGATTTTGATGCACGAAACTTGTGGCGAATATATGAGTGGAACTGTTGTAGTTCAGTATATAAATTATTGTTCAGATCTTCAGGATAAGAATTTATTAGTCCCTCACAACACTGAGATGTTTGTGGTACATCGACCAAACAAGAAAATCGAACTGCTAGCTCATGATATACCTGTCCTCGTCTACTTATCTGTGTCTCAAGTTTGTCAACAATGGTGTAGAAAGCAGATATACGAAATTTGTCTCTGGCATTCTGAGATACCTGAGGGGCATCACCATCAATGACCAATGTCTTTCGTTTACGATTGCGGGTCAAAGTTGACTTATAATCCACACCTGATGTTATTTCTTTTGCAGCTTCTTCAAATCTTTCAAATTCATTTCTAGATTCATGCAAGTGATCTGCTAGTGAAGAATACAAATCAGCACACCTTTTCAAGTTCACGTGCTCATTTTGTAGAGCTTCCCTAACCCTGTGAAAATGTTGAAACACTTCTTCCCAAAAGACGAGCATGAAAGCAAATTCTAATTCTTGCATCTTCTTTGCAATGTTTTCTGCTTCTTTTCTGGTGTCCCCCTTCTGTGACTGGTCTTCTTGTAAACATTCTAACGCTTCTATAATCTGAGGATGAGACTTTAGAATGGCTTCAGTTGCAACAGCATGTGCTTCCCATCTGGTATCGGAAAGGGACTTTACCGGCTTTTCATTCACAAGGCATCCTTTCAGAATCTTCCATCTTTTGGTTGAAGCTGAGAAAAAAGTACACATCAGTTGCACTGTATGGAAGAAGTTTACTACCTCTAAACAAGAGTCAACGGCACTTCTGCCTACTAGATTTAGTGAATGGGCAGCACAGGGTATGTATATAGCAAACTCATTTTCTTCTAGAATTTTTTTCTGTATGCCCTTGTAGCACCCAGACATATTAGCTGCGTTGTCCTAGGACTAACCTCTGCATTTCGAAAAAATCAATATTGCAAGCTTCACGTAAGTACTGTAACACGTGGTTAGACATACCTACACCGGAGTGACTTTGCAGCTCCAAGAAAGTCCAAAAGCCCTCAATGGGCTCTCCATCTACCACATATCGAAGAACAACGCTTATCAGGTGTAGAGTCTACTGACAAGCTGAAATAACCAGAAGCCTTTACTTCGTCTGCAATTTACTGCATGGACTTTTTGAGACATAATTTCAATCAGTGCTACACGTATAGTTTTGGATGAATAAGGAGGATTTCCCTTTCCAGAATTTCCATATTTCGCAATGTGTGATGCTAAAAAGGGATCAAACTGAACCCATTTTTATCAGCCAAACTTGTGGAACCTTTAGACGCAAAAAGTTTACAAACAATTACGCTACGGGGACAATAAACACATTTTTCTTGAGGACTTGTGGTGCCCCCCAAATGCTTGGTGCACATGCCTTGTTTGCCTAATGGTTAATCCAGCCCTGCCTTTGTGTACATTTTAATTTCTTTTTTTTTTTTTAAATAATGTACACGAGGAGGTGGGGGAGAGCCAAGTTGTCTGCCGTCTTCCTCCTTCAGATATCTTTTTAACTTATGATTTACCTCCCAAAACACAGCTACACAGCTACTCTGGTGGGGTCAAGAGTTTGATTTCATCTGGCTATTTATTTATCAATGGCTAGGGATATAATTGGACATGCTACCTCTAGTTTGTAAGTCAGACACACTAACCCCCCCCCCCTTAGTCAGACACACTACCCTGGTTTAGTCAGACACACTGCACTGGCTTAGTCAGACACACTGCACTGGCTTAGTCAGACACACTACACTCAGTGGCACTACACGGAGTAGGTAAAATTAACCTCACAAAACCCAAGAAAATACAAACAACAACAAAAGAATTTTTAAACAATGTATTTTTGTTTATTACAATACCTGCTTTGCAACATGTAAAAAAATATAAGTCAGTATGAAATGCATGTATGTACAATTACATTTTATTTAGTATAACAGCAACAAGAGGATCATGAGTGGCAAGTCTTAAATGATACTGACTTCCATATTTGAGTTTTCCTGACTACTACTATGACTACTAGTCCTTCACATACCTAGAAAAAAAAACGTCTATTCCTATTATATCATTGAAAATATTGGAGGTAAATATTTAAAACAAAACACTTTGATAAAAAAAAATAAACATCCAAGTTTTAATACATTTTTAATGAGAATCTAAATTAATTCAAATTATGCATGCATTTATTTTCATTAATTTAACTGCCAAAAATGTATTAAAATATGCTAAAAATTATATAAGTGCAGACATTTTGTTCAGATCTATAAAAAAATGATTTTATTAATAATAAGACACATATAATTTCTATCAGGTAGAAAATGCTATGATGAAAATCAAAATTAAATTAAAATTTAGTTTGATAATATAAATAAAATGAATACCGGTAGTGAAAGCATGGCATGTAACTTGGTAGACACTAGTACTTTGATAGCATGGCATGTAACTTGGTAGACACTAGTACTTTGATAGCATGGCATGTAACTTGGTAGACACTAGTACTTTGATAGCATGGCATGTAACTTGGTAGACACTAGTACTTTGATAAAAATAACCCCCCAAAAAACTCAATGACAGAATATATATTATTTCTCCAATTAATAAAATTAAAATTAATGTTACAATTATTGTACCGATGATGTTTTTTAAAATAAACAATTTCTCTAAATAATAATGTGTACATTATGTGACAATTATTGATTTTTCAAAGACTTTAATAATATTGAGTCTCCCAAATGTCACCATGAATGCAATTTATCACATCATTAAAAAAAAATAACTAAATTAAATAACAAGTCAATGTTTTAATACATTAATAATTTAAATCATTTAGTATCTTTAAAATACAAATTTTACAACTTTTTTTTTTGCAATGAAAAAATATCATATTTTGAATTGAGAAATGTAACCTAACTGCAATGATAAAATTAACGAAATTTCTCTTGAAGATGAAGTGGTCACATTTCTGGGGAAAAAATTACTATTTAGTCTGTTAAAACATGAAAAAATAATTACATCACTGTTTAAATGTGCCAACACATGGCAATTACATTTTCATCAATTATTCTTGGCTTGGGTTGAAACTAAGAAAACAATTTTTCATTCAGTAACCCATTTGCAACAAGTAAAAAAAAATTAATTAATATTTAAAAAAAAAACTTAAATCCATGACCTTGGAAGTGCTTTTTTTTTTAGAGTATTCAATAACTTCAATTTATTTATTCAGTCAACAACAAAAAAACAACAACTCTCAAAGTCCATATTTTGTTGTTCTCATTTATTTTCTAAACTGATAAGTAGTGATAGTGGAATATAATTTAGAATTTAAAAAACATTGTGTGTGGAAGTTATATCGCAACATATTTTAAAATTATTCTAAATTTTTAAAACTAATTTGGAAACTGGTTATAAATTGCATCCATCATTGTTGTTATTGGTGGTCGTATTATCTTTTAAATGTAAAAACCAATGGAAAAGAATGAAATGTTTTTAAACCTAATGAACACAATCTATCAAGTCATTAAAGACTTCGCAGCCATCATCAACATTTTAATCATTTTCAGTTTCCTTGTATCTGCACTATTGACTTCTAGGGCTTGTAATCGTTGCACCAACCCTCCAAGGACATTGGGAATATGTTCTGAAGTCATTGGCTGGCTAGTGTCCAGATTAAGGACTGCTTCCTCCAAATATCTGTGGAAAAAATCAATTATAAACTTTTTTCTGCACCTGAGATAATATGTCACAACAGAGATAATATGTCACGACCGAGATAATGTCACAACCATTTTATTTTCTTACACCACTTGACCATTTTATACATCAAAATGTTCAGAACTGAATAGACTCTTCCTAAATATATATTTTTTTAAATACCCAATATTTGTACAAAACTCAAACATGTAACTAGAGCTCCAATAGTAACTTTTAACAAAACCATTGAGTTTGCATATAACTTACTTTATTTTAAGCTCAAAGTTTTTCTCCAAACTTGCAGAGAGCTGACTGATGAGAGATAAGAGTACAGGTTGAGTGAGTGGACACTGCTTCTGAGAGAAGATGTCCAGCGGTTTGGCCGATTCACATGTGAACACCACAACATCCAAGTTGCTGGCCGACAATGCCTGTAAGATGGATCAAAGCAGTTTTGTCATCAACATGTCAACTGGGCAAATCAGTTGTGTTTCATCAGTTAAAATTAATTTTTATCATCAAATAGTACTTACAATTTGAAATGCTTCATTTATTCTTCCTGTGCGAAGCTCCCTCATTATTCTATCTTTACTATCTTCCTGTTCTGTTGTTGATGGTACAGGAGTTGCAGCTCCTGATCGGAGATAGGATGTGAGCTGATTGCTAATGCTCGTCCCGTGTTCTCTCAAAGATGTGCCCACCTCTTCCTTTACAATCTTTCGAACATCTTTAAGAAGATCTTCTTTGATGCTGTGAGATAAATAGCATAATGTTAGGTCAATGAAAAGACAGCCTCAAATAAACTAGCCTATAATCATGACTTAATTTTAAGTGAAGAAAAAGTTTCTCATATCTGGAATTACTTGTTCACATGATTGCTATGTCAGTTAGGTTAATTAATGTTAACAGGAGGTTGAAACCTTGGCTCCTGGGCCTAAAATACTCATACTCTTTGTTCTTCGCAAACGCAAGTTCGACCATGCTAAAACACTTCTGAGAGAGCTGCACTGGCTGCCGGTCCGTGCTCGCATAGAGTACAAAATCGCAACTTTGTGCTACCGCTGCTTACATGACCTGGCGCGTCCTATCTGAAAGAGCTGCTGACGCCTTATGTACCCACTAGACAACTTCGCTCATCCGACAGTGGCAAACTCTCGACACCACGTGTTCGCCTTGAGACTTACGGAAAGCGCACTTTTGCATTTGCTGGTCCAACAATTTGGAACGCCCTTCCTGTCGATCTCAGAAACAACCAGACACTGGAGTCCTTTAAAGACACATCTATTTCGCAAGCACCTTCTGGGATGATTATCTACCATATTTTCCAGTTAATGCATATTGGCTGTGTTGCTTGGGGTTGAAATGGGTAGAAAGACTTTGACTTGGTATGCTTGTAATTAGTTTTTGTAGTGTGGCGTTTGTTTTAAATGTGGTAAATTATAGTTGACTTTGTACCGCGCTTCGAGCCTTTGGGGATGAAGCGTGTTTTTGAAATAAACTTTATTATTATTATTATTATACTCCTGGGCTCCTGGGGTAAAATTCCACAAAATGAAACAGAAGCAAACAAAATCAAATGATTATAAAATTAAATAATTTTTTTTTAAATTTCAATTTAAATTTATCTGTTAGTAGTCTATTATAAGGAGAAAATTTTCTGAGAAATAGTGTAAAATAGCTTAGTAAAAGTTCATTTATAGGATCCTGATTTTTCATAAAAGACAGGGTTAGGACTAGGGGTAGATCTTGTGTTGTTTATTTTATTCCCAAAGCACACACACATCAACAGCACTAGAAGTTGAAGTCAATCGATTGTCACTATCACTATCATTGTCTATTTCCTTTATTTCAATCCTTTTTCAAAATACCATAATAATCCTTGGAATCATTTGTATCGTCATAAACCTGCTCTGGTTTGAGTAAATTAGAATAGCAATTTTTGTATTTTCGTCACCACTATACATCAAAAACATTACTAAAACATAACAAAAACAATGCATTCATGGGCGCTGCCATTACTGTGACCTTTCGCAAGTCACATGATAAACCCTGAACTCAGTATTTACAACACATTTTATATACAGACTGTCGAACTAGGGTAAGGTAAGGGAGACCGAAATATCGGTCTGGCCGGAATTTATAAACATAGACCGGTAAAGCGGGATCTTGGGGGTCTAAGGGTTAAGATAAGGTGGCTTTATTGATCCTCAACACCTTTTGGTGATTACAATGCACTTTTACATTCTCATCATTTTAAATTGTAGATGACCAGTTTGATGACCAACTGACTGAGACAACTGCCCGGCTGATACATCCTCCGGGTTTAATTTAAATAAATGAGACTGTTTTTTTTAAGGATCTGAACTATTCTGACTGCCATGTTTATTTCTTGCTTCACTTGAAATTTTATCCCCAAATATTTGAGAACAGCTAAATGAAGGATCCCACAAATTTTGATACCTTAAAATATGTCAACAGACTTAGCTGCATACCAAATTTCAGCTGAGCCGAGTGACATTGTAGCTTAACATTGTTATTGAGGACAGCTAATAAAGCACAGCTGATGAAAAGTGGAGTCAAAGCTTTTTAAAATTTTACATAACATCCTAAGTTTTCTTTTTGTCCCACTCAAGTAAACAATTTTAAGCATTTTCCCCCAACATTAAATTCTGAGCCATCCCCCACTGACCTGCCAATAGCTTGAGCTACCTGTCCACCCAGCTCATCCCTCACATTGTTGATGATCAGATGCTTCAGCTGTCCCATACTCTGAATGAACTGTTGCTCAGCTGTTTCCATTCTGCTTACAATATCTTGGGCCGCAACTCTTTCACGCAACATTTGGTCAACATTTTGACGCATATACAACTGATCTGTAACCAAAGATGAAGACAATGGATGTTTTAATAAATGTGTGAATGTTATTATAGATCAGCGGTTTCTGTACCGAGACAAGGTTTTCAGCTCTGTCACGAGATATTGATTTAAAAGAATGAGAACTGAGGCTAAAAATATTCCACCCTTTGACCAACAACATTTGGGGCCTTTCATATAGTCCATCTAATCTAACCTATCATATAGTCCATCTAATCTAACCTTTCATATAGTCCATCTAATCTAACCTATCATATAGTCTATCTAATCTAACCTATCATATAGTCCATCTAATCTAAACTTTCATATAGTCCATCGAATCTAACCTATCATATAGTCCATCGAATCTAACCTATCATATAGTCCATCTAATCTAACCTTTCATATAGTCCATCTAATCTAACCTTTCATATAGTCCATCTAATCTAACCTTTCATATAGTCCATCTAATCTAACCTATCATATAGTCCATCTAATCTAACCTTTCATATAGTCCATCTAATCTAACCTATCATATAGTCCATCTAATCTAACCTATCATATAGTCCATCTAATATAACCTATCATATAATCCATCTAATCTAACCTATCATATAGTCCATCTAATCTAACCTATCATATAGTCCATCTAATCTAACCTTTCATATGGTCCATCTAATCTAACCTATCATATAGTCCATCTAATCTAACCTATCATATAGTCCATCTAATCTAACCTTTCATATGGTCCATCTAATCTAACCTATCATATAGTCCATCTAATCTAACCTATCATATAGTCCATCTAATCTAACCTTTCATATAGTCCATCTAATCTAACCTATCATATAGTCCATCTAATCTAACCTTTCATATAGTCCATCTAATCTAACCTATCATATAGTCCATCTAATCTAACCTATCATATAGTCCATCTAATATAACCTATCATATAATCCATCTAATCTAACCTATCATATAGTCCATCTAATCTAACCTATCATATAGTCCATCTAATCTAACCTTTCATATGGTCCATCTAATCTAACCTATCATATAGTCCATCTAATCTAACCTATCATATAGTCCATCTAATCTAACCTATCATATAGTCCATCTAATCTAACCTTTCATATGGTCCATCTAATCTAACCTATCATATAGTCCATCTAATCTAACCTATCATATAGTCCATCTAATCTAACCTTTCATATAGTCCATCTAATCTAACCTTTCATATAGTCCATCTAATCTAACCTTTCATATAGTCCATCTAATCTAACCCATCATATAGTCCATCTAATCTAACAGATCTTTAATAAAAATAATGACTTCATTGGGTGCTGTCCCTCAATGAAATGACTGATATTTATGTGAACATTTGTCAAGTGGGTTGAAGAATTCTAGTCATTAGTTTAAGTCTGTCTAAAACAAACGCTGAAAAAAAAAATGGAATGAAGTATTTGAAGATTTTAACAAATTAATTTTTAACTCAGACACCACTTATTTGAAATAATTACACTGAAAGTATGGGTCATGGATCAAGGGTCTTACATTCTTTGGTTCCCTGCTGAAAAACTCCATGAACATCCCTGACAGTCTTTTCCATTGTGGCTTTAAATGACGGCAGCATGGCAACCTTAAATGTTTCTGTGTAGGCTTGTTGCATTTGTTGATAGACCACGTCACCAATAGAGGCTGCTAAAACATCCATGGTGGACTGTTGAAGGGCAGCATAGTTTAAAACAAACCCAAGACTAAACAGTCCCCAGTAAATAAATTAATTACAAATAAATTGTTAAAAAAGAATTAACTTTCAAAAATTTTTAAAAATATTTTTTAAAAATAAAATTCCTTTCATTCATTTCTTGATTAGCATGCATTGAAATGGTAATACTTAGTATAATTATTCTACAAAGAACAGGATCATTCTAAAAAAAAACTATATATTTAAAACTCTATTTCAGTAAATTTTCAAATATAATGATTAAAAACAATGAAATGAACTGTTGTTTATTTAAATACCAACCCTTGATTTCACAGCTTTGGCAATATTTTCCTTGAGCAAAGCGTCACAGGCAGTCAGTCTGTGAGCTACCTCTTGATGAATTTTTTCTTTCATTGGCTCAATAAACCGGTGTAAGGCTGAAAGAAATTGTTCAAGTAAACCATTGCCAAGAGTAAATGAACATGTTAACCAACATTTAAATAAATGTCCTGTTTTTGTTTTTTTTAAATTTTCCCAACAATTTGTACAAATCAAAATTGCAATAAATTATAGCAAAAAATAAAAGAAATGTATGGTAAAACTAAGTCAGGGACAAGAGTGCTCATGTTGTTAGAAAGCCTCTAGTCCAGTGGTTCTTAACCTTTTTGGAGGCACCAAACCCCACCAGTTTCATATGCGCATTCACCGAACCCTTCTTAATAGGAAAAATAAAATATGATTTTTTTCCTGATTTTTTTTGGACCTCCGCCGAACCCCTGAGACTGACTCATCGAACCCCTGGGGTTCGGTTCAGGTTAAGAACCACCGCTCTAGTCTATATCTGCAAACAAGGACATTGACCTGGTTTCTGCAATATATGTACAGAGCCAAGTGGGTGACCATGTATCGCAATGCCAGTTATTATTCTATTATTGCTCCCTAGGAAAAGGTAGTGGATCTAAATTGATCATTGATATATCGCCAGGTGGAAATGACTCAGGCAAATCTGAGTTTAATAAAAAACTCAAACAACTGACATGACAACAGCTTAATAATGGGCTTTCCACACTTTCCTGACTAGGATTTATCATTTCCTGGGCTTTTGATTGTTACGGGAAAACAGGAATAAAGTTTTCCTCATCTAGATATTTCCAGGGATCAACAATGTTAAGGTTAGTTGAGAGGTTGGTCACTTTCTACTAGTAGCTTCATTTTCCAGTGCTTATCCCTAGTAATGGATAACTAGCTAATAATATGCTTGTTTTACAAAAGTTGGATATAACTAACTGCCTGTAGAAAATAAACTCAACATTTTATGAGTTTTCATTCTTTACAGGTTGCTAATTCTAGTTGCGAATCTGTCACTAAATATTTACAAGTAAATTTTTTTTAAAAACTTGTTAACAAGGGTTTCGTATGTAATAAAAAAAACAATTAGGAATGTTAACAAATTAATATATAAGTAATGTCTTACTATGTTGATTGAGCAAATAATAAAAACCACTACATAATTTAAAGGCAGTTTGACACATGAACATCTTGGAATAATCAAGTTACTAGAGCACAGGTTTCCAGCCCATGGCAGGTGACCTCAGATGGGTTTGTAAAGGGATTTATGCGGGGTCACCAAATGCAATAATAGACTAAGACATGGGTCGGCAAATTATGGTCTGAAGCCGCAGTTTGTCCAGCTCTCCAAGAGCTTATTAAATTAAAATCAATAATATTATTTTTTATTTACTAATTCAGTATCAAAATTAATCGATACCTGTGTAAAAACAATAGTTTTGCCATCATTCACCAAACAGAATCAAGAATATTCAGCTTCTTTTTGTAAATCTCCAATGAAAAATTTCTATATGTTAGTATTAAAATAATATGAAATTTTGATCCCAGCAAAATTGTTAAAAAATGGGGAAATTTAAGCCAATCAATAGGTGTTGAGGGGTTTGTCACTCAATTTCAAATGTCTTGAAAAATTTGCGCAAGAAGCGACAGCCCCCATTCCCACGAATTTGTAAAGTAAAAGGAGTAAACTCTGACTTGATACAGCATTTTAGGACAGTTTTTCCTATCTCGATATCAAAAACATCTTCCTAAACCAGTTTATGTTTTAAATGAGCTGCCAGCTGAACTTCAATTTGAAGTGATCAATCTGCAATCCAAACATTTTTAAGACAGATGCAGAGAAAGAAAACCGATGGACTTCTATAAGAGGCTAACAGGCGATCTGTTTAGTTAGTTAAAAATGCCTTTGCTTGTGAATTCCATCAGTCTTGGCACTACCTACTTGTTTTATTAGACATTTTCAAAAATTAAACATTTTAGTTACATAGCAAGACTTATCTTATGAGCACTTGCAAACAATTTGGTGCTAGTGAGCATTAACTTTGAGCCTCAATTAAATATTATATTAGAAAAGCACCAGTTTCATGGCTCTCACTGATAAGAGGATTGTGTAAATCAAATGTTTTTTCATCTCCTAATATCTTA
This sequence comes from Lymnaea stagnalis, assembly GCA_964033795.1. Lineage (NCBI taxonomy): Eukaryota > Metazoa > Mollusca > Gastropoda > Lymnaeidae > Lymnaea > Lymnaea stagnalis. Next base: position 822,847 of record CAXITT010000338.1, on the reverse strand, counting down.
TTTAGAGTCTCAATTAAATTTATGGAATCTGACTAATGTGTCATAAAAACACAAATTACTTGCTACTTATTGCATTTCGTTGGGAAAAATGTCTTACATCTTTTAAATATGTGTCTTTATAAAATACACATTTAAAAGATACTTTGATCACACATGCAGGACACATGGTAAAGATACTTTGATCACATATGTGGGACACATTGGAAGGATACTTTGATCACACATATGGGACACATTGGAAAGATACTTTGATCACACATGTAGGACACATGGTAAAGATACTTTGATCACACATGTGGGACATTTGAATATGCCACAATCCATTTGGCCCCAGAGCCAGATGAGAACTTAGCGGCCTTTATTAAAAAAAATGTTGCCAAAGCCTAGACCAAAGAGATGTAGTGATTTTTTAAAGTTTCCTCTTTTGATTGTTGTTTTAAAGTTTGAGCTAAAATTTCAATCTTCACATTAAATGTCACCAACTACATTATACTGGAAAATTAAGTTTAACATTTTTTTTTTTCCAAGAATTTATCCTATTAAAAAACACCTTTTTTCCAATATATCCTGTTAAGGGTCAATTTGCTCTTATACTAATATGGTAGAACACTTGAGTACCTGTGTACTAGACCTATTGAGCTTAAAAATTCAGCTCACTAGACTAGATTTTACAGGTCTTGGATTACCAACTATTTTAAAAAACAAGAAAGTTGTGTTCTTAAAGTGTATACCGGAGAATTCCTGGGATGGGAAAATTTATATAAATTAAATCATCAAAATGTTTATTTGAAATTCTCTTAACTAAAATTTTGTAAACTATGTAGTTCTCATGATTGCACTTTTCAAATTGTTTACTTGTCACTAGAACTTTAAAAAAACGATGCAATTAGCATGTCTCACCTGGGCTGACAGACTGTTTGATCTCAGCACGCAAGGCAGTTCCCACAGTTTCTTTGACAGTTTTGTTCAACTCGTTGATGACATCAAGCTGCAGGGCGTCATCTCGCTGCTTCCTCACCGCATCACTCTTCTTTAAAGAGTCTTGCAGTCTTGCAGGTGATAATGGTTAAAGAAAAGACAGCAAAGTGATCTGAAGGGCACCATTGTTGATGAAAATATGTCGGCTCAAAACGCACTGGTCAAACGCCATTCAGAAGCAATTGAGTATTACAGCAATGACACTGGGCTGTATGGAAAACCTTTGTGTGATTGCAGAAATCGCCAAACCCTACTGCTACATATTGTCACATGCCAATATAGACTTTGGGGAACATATTTCTAGTCTAAAAGAGTATTTAAAAAGTCCAACCAGAGCAATAAAACTAATAAATATTGTACTTATGATTATACATAAGCAAATTAAATAAATATAAAATTTAGCGACGGTATTTTTAAATAAAAGTCATTTACCTCATTGGGCATGTGAAGATTTTATTTAGCTTTAACCCTAATTCCAGCTGTGCCACATTCTACTCCATAATTTAAACATGCACTATTTATCATCAGCAAAAAAGTAGACTTTTATTTGCTTGCTATCAGAACTCCATCAGATTTTCTTCTTTATATTAAGGGCCCACGATCAATTTATTGATAATTTTGCCTCCTACGCTTGTAGAGGGGATTTGCAATGTTTCTGTGCCTGGTGTTGACGAGGATATTTCACTGATTGCAAGTGCCACTTTGTGAGGGAATCATGCACTGGGGGTTGGAACGTCAATAGATGCAAATGTGTCAAGTGTCGTCTCAACTGATCATTTTGGAAGCTTGCTCCAGTCCCTGATTCTCTTTAGCAAGAATGAGCAGTTCCTACACTGTCTTCTTGCTGGTATGAGCCAGAACTGCCTGCCATGGCCTCGTCGCTGTCTTTGGGGAGAGGGACGAGTTTCTGTTTAATACTGGAACAGTGGACCAGCCCATTATTTATCTTGTACATTATGGAGAGCCTGGATAGTCGTCGTCGTTCCTCCAATGGTGACCAGCCTAGTGTTCACAGCATGCTGCCAACACTAGAGGTATTCCTGTAGCGGTTTAGGACAAAGCATGCTGCCCGTCACTGGACTGCCTCCAACCTGTCAATGCTCTTCTGGGTAAATGGGTCCCAGACTGAAGATGCATAATCTAAAACAGGACGGACAAAGGCTTCATAGGCTCTTTGTTTCACACAGGAGCTGCCAATCTTTAGATTACGCCTTAAAACTCCCAGGGTCTTGTTTGCCACTATGTGTTTCTACTGGTCCATACAGTAAGTTATTGAACACTTCCTAAAATAGAACCCCTGCGATCTACAGTAAAAATTTCATTATTCAATGTAGCCAGTGGCGTAGACAGGGGGGTGTAGACCGCACTGGGTGACACCATCTCAGGGGTGACAGATAATTGAACAATTTTATATTTACAGAGTACACGCTGCTCGATCAAACCGAATTTCATAAAAAGATAAACAATCACACATAAATTTTCCACATATGTAACTAATCGAAATGTGTGCTTTATTAAAAGTTCACAGTTAATACGTCAGAAATAAGGTGATCTTATAATTAGGTCAGACAAAAAAACACAGTTTCAACGCCGATTGAAGTGTTCGGATATTTTCGTAAGGAAGATAAATTTATCTAAATTCTGAGAAATAAAGTTTCTCATTGATACCAAATATGATGTGTTTGGGTGATTCTAAGTGCATGATTCGAATCGGTAAAAATGAAAAACATTACAAAAAGGAATTTTTAGCCATGTATAGCGTTAACAAAATAATATTTTACAAAACTTTTTAATATCTTTTAATTATGCATTTAAATAAAAATATAAAAAAATTTGAAACCAAATATATGGAATCCCAGAAAAAACTGAAAAATAAATATTTTCGCCGAATCGTTTTATACCCATGCCAAATACACCTGCGCTAAAATTTAGTAATAGCTAAATGTCATTCTTTCAAAGGATATTTTCTCTCTGCATGTGTTGAGCAAGAGAGTGCTCCATGCGTGACACAAGAATGTCTTCCAGCTTGCCAATATCCTTCTCCAGAGAGGGTTGCTGCGCCGCCATTTGCTGAAGCTGCTGCTGTTCCATCTGATGACGATGAAGCTGAAGCTGTATATCTCGCTGGTGACTGAGCTCTGCCTGCATGTCCTGCATGAGTTTCTGCTGCTGCCTGAGTTGGGCTGAAAGGCTGGCAATGCTTCTGTCAATCTAAAATTAAAATATCCATCAGAACCAAATGACATGTGGAATGATGATTTCTTCTCTTTATTTTTAAATGTTTCTTCCAATCAAAAGTACTTACAAAAGATATTCACCAATAGCAGACCTGTTTACCCTCAAACTCTTAAAATCGTACAATATCATCACAAAATCGTTTAATACATTATCTTAATAGTGAAAAATAAACATACAGTTTATATAATGTATACACCTCAAAATCGTACATTGTACGCCAAAATCGTAAGAGTAAACAGGTCTGCAATAGAAGTGAACAACGAAAACAAAACTGCACCGTATTTAAATCACAAAACAATCGCTAATTAGAAATCTTAACATATTGTATTTGTTTTTGTTTAATATTAATACTACAACCACCTACTAGAATCAGCTCTCAGTGGTACCGGTAGCCAGATGTTAGCCCACCTATACAAGAAATTTTATGCCCCACAATGGAAGAATGCAAGAACAAGATAAGCAAAACCTACACTGACATCCCCCCAATAAGCTAAAACAAAATGATAGTTTAAAAGAAAGAGATGTACAAACTTACACTAGACAATACATGAGCTTGACCAGGGTCTGGCCTAAAAAAAAAGAGATGCAAGGATTCATTAAAACTTGTTGAGATGTTTATCATAGATATTAACAAAATTTTAATGGAATAATAAATTATTCTCTCCTCTTCTGTGAATTTCATTATTTTAAAAATTAAGAAAACTTTGTTATTTATTATTGAGCATATCTATTGATTGCTTTTTTTAAACAGGTCAAATAAATAAAATCAAAGCTGGACACTCAAATCGTTATATCTTGGAATCTACTCTTATTTTGTTCTACTTAAATACATCAAATCATTTATTTTGGAAACCATACACATAACTTAAAACAAAAATGATTTGACCTTTGTGATCTCTTAGCATAATCGTGATCTCCATCTCTGGTGTCCACATCTTCCTCGTGTCTCTGGATGATCTCTTCCACTTCCACTTCCGCTTCATCATTTTCATCATCGGAAAATTCTTTATCTTCTTCTTCTTCTTGGGTACTATAAAAAGGTATAGACAAAGAGAATTTTAGAGGCAGAAAGTTATTTAAACTTCTCAATCCATTGTTCCTCGACTTTTTATCAATAAGATCATCACACAAGAGATCTTCTAGTGGTGGTGTATATTTACATGTAACTGACATTCAGATTCGTCCAATTAATGCAAAATAATAAAGACCAATTTTCAACCAAACGAAAGAAATTAAGAATGCTGAAGAACAATTCTTTGTTTCCTGCCTGTGAGCCCTCAGTTGCCAAACATCAACAATACAAAACAGTTATCAATAAATCCGATACTGGCCTGAGCTGCCATGGGAAGAAATTGCTTCCAGTTGGGTCATTGCTTCCAGTTTGGTCAAATTAAAAAGTTTTTGGAAGCACTGCTATAGAATTACCTTTGACCAATAGCTGCATCAACCAACAGTTTGACTTCTGAGGATACATCAGGAGGCTCTGGCCAAACAAGATCAGACTTTGTGTCCACGTCCCCTGATTGAACCCTTTCAACTGACTCTTCTTCTCCTCCTTCTTGTAAGCCAAGAGCTTCTGCTACTTCCTTGTCATCCTCATCATATCCTTCTTCTTGGTTGCTTTGAGCATTCTAGAATTACACATTTTTAAGCTATTCAAATAATGTGAGTATATTTGTGCATCACAATAGATATTGCCAACATAAACGCTATAAGACCATACAAAAAAATCTAAAAACATATGTAGAAATATGTGTAAACATACAAGAAGTCTGTGCCCCCATCCCATATATGGTGTTAAAATAGCAAATTAAAACATCAAATGATTCTAAAAATATTATGTTTTTGACAAATTTAGTTTAAAACAAAGTAAAGTTTGTTCATACTTACTTTTGTAGTTTAATTTCATTTGGATTAGTGAATATAAAATCATGTGCTTCGGCACTAGCTTTATCTAATAATTAATTCTGGTGGTTAAAACAATAATATTCTTTCTTAAGGAAATCAAACAATACTTTGTTAAACTAATGCGTTTGACATTGATTTTATCACTGCCAAACCTTACCGATATACGACCCACTGGAAAGGAACCAGTGCTTGAAGCTGTTTCTATGGAGGTTCCAAGACCACCCTTTGGCTGGGTGTCGGAAAAAATCTCATCCAGCATATCTTGATTTGATTTGGCAGACATTGTCAGGGACTGATTGGCGGAGTGACTTCCACTGTTGCTCCCGGCCCTTGAGTTTCTTGGAGTGGCCAGTTCATTTTCCTCAAGGGAGGTAACAGGAGGTAGAGGTACCTCAGACAAGCTGATGTTGCCACTTGGAGAGGGTCTGCTGGACAAGCTGGTGTTGCCACCGGGAGAAGGTCTGCTTTGTGATGGAGTCTGGACATAAGATCATTTATAATTTAGCAAAGCAAAACACTTTAAGCATCCGCAATTTACAACTAAAGAGTACAACACCTGCTTCTTCTAAAAACTACAAAGGATAATAAGATTTTTCACATTTTATTTTTATTATTTTATTGCCTTACGTTTTCCAAAGACTATTTATAGGATAGATTTGAATACTTTAAAATAAAAAAGGTTGATTAAAAATGATTCTTAGGGATTTAAAAGCAAATTTGTTTCCTATGATGATCAGGTCAAGCACATGAAATAATTGTTTGAAAAACCAAGAACAGATTTTAACCTGAGTAACATTGCTACTGGGAGTCAAAATTAATGATGGATCTAAGGAACTACGAGGTGAATGCACGCCAATAATCTCTTCATTCATGGCTGTGACATTGGTGAAACTACTTGTGCTTGATAAGCTTAATTGAGAATTGCCATCCATCTTGCCATTACCTCTCACAGCACTGTAAACAAATATGGGGAAAATTTCCTTTAAAAAAAAATAAAAAATTCAATGCTTTAAAAATATTTGCAGGATTCATTAATAAAACGAGCTTTCTTTACGCTAACATTACATACACTGGCAGGAAATACACCACTCACACCATTAATATCTGCATTATAGTTTTGTACATATTGGTAAGATTCTTAAAATTATTTATTTGCACAGCAATGCACATTATGATAACATACCTAGGACTAGATGTTGTAAAAGCTTGTGGGGTCATTAGAACTTGTTGGGATGCATTGTGGGGCACGTTGGAGAGATCTTGGCTTGCTTCGCTTTGGTCCATGCTCATATCGGACAGCATGTCACGCAGACCTTGTCATGTCAAATGCATTGGATTACCAGTTTAGACCACAAATAAAGTATTTTTCTCAGTGCGATTACATCAATTAAAAAGTTTATACATCTCTATGTATGCATGTATTGGGTGCGTGGAGAGAGGCAATTTGCTGTCTAGGGAACCAGCTTATAGTCCTAAAAGAAAAAAAATCCCAGGCCTCGTTATTTCGTCCTGTGAAGTCTACACTATCATCTCATTGTGACAGATGCCATTTAAAAAAAAAATAAATAAATATGATATAAACGTTTGCTTAAAACTATTCTCACCCATCTCTTCTTGTGACATAGAGCTGAGGCTTTGAGTGTGGTAGTGAGCAACACTTGTCTCTGGTCTGTAGCGAATCAGAAGCTCTTGAAGAGACCTACAGTTCATATTTTTCATACAAATTTTAAAATGTCAAGTGTTAGTCTGGTTAAAAACTAAATTGTACACAAAGAAACTTTATACCAACAATAGCATTAAATAACTGTCAAAATGTAAAAAAATGACATCATCAAATGATTATTTCTCATGCATCCACTTTAACTTTATTCCATGAAGTAACTCCATGTAGTTCGAGATATGCAATGAGCCGTATACCAAATTAACCATCCAGCTCCTTTAGCATTTAATGATTTCAAAATCATAACCTAATTTGTTATTTGAATTTTATTACTGTTAGTATTATGGTATATTAGGCAAGCCAAGCATTTCTAGACCGCTGGGTTTAATCCCAACAACTCTAGGGATTATCAGACTGGGCAAAATTGGGAGGCGGGGGAATGCTTGGACAACTATCAAATGCCTGTTCACAACAGTGCCAGTGGAACTAACAAATGTTGATACAATGTTTTATTTTCACTCGGCTGACATACTTGCTGTGAACACTGTACATCTTTATCTGGACACCGCTTGTTACTTTGCCCTCAGCTTGATATCCATTCCTTCCTTCGGGAAATTCATCTTCATCATGGTTTTCATCCAGTTCACCTTTTAATAAAACACCAAGATAAGCGTATCAGCCTACTTTACCACACTAATGAATTTAGACCAAGCTTTCTCAAATATTAGGTTCTGGACACAAAAAACAAATTGCACTAAGTGGTTGGCATTTACTAAATTAGCTCAACATTGCTCAATGGAAGAAACAATTATTGAAAAGGAAAAATCATAATTTTTTTAAAATAGCAAAACCTGTTTGAAAAACTTGTTAAAAAAAGTGTGTCAAAACTTTATATTGCGCAGGACAAAAAACTGGGATCACAGTGTTATGGAACAGAATTGGCACACACAAAAATATATTTAATAGTCACCATTTACAGCATAAGTGAACATTCAGTTACCAATTAAAAACACTTTTTAATTCAGAGTTTCATTAGTGTAAATTCAACAATTGTCAACTATTTCTGTTGGTATTATATTTGTTTAAATGTAATTCATCCCAAATGAAAGAATGTGGTGGTGCAGGACAGAGCCTTCCATGGGCTGTACCAATATTGATGATGATCTTTTTTTCAAACACCATTCAATGCTATACATATATTTAATCAATTTTCACACATTTAAAAAAAGTTTATAATATTATTTAAAAAATGAGAGAATTTAATGCAATTTGTTTAAATCTATAGTAGTTTATTAGTGCACATTTCCATCAGTTTATTTGTGCACATTCCCATCAGTTTATTTGGGCACATTTCCATCAGCTTATTTGTGCACATTTCCTTCAGTTTATTCCTATTTTATATCCGAGACTAAAATTTACCACTTTAGCAAAAATTACTACAAATTTAAACGGGGGCACAAACGAGACACAACATCTCAGTCTTACTTGCAATACTAACAATACTATTTAAAAATCACCTGTTGTTATCTCATCCAGGTGGGAATCATTAGCCGAATGTCTGAATTTTTTTACACCTGCTTCAAATATGGCAAAGCTGAGACAAGGGTGAGCTAAAGAGAACTGTGACAGTGAGCTGACATGTGAGGTGCTGCTGCTGTAGTCCTGGTAAATCTGAAGCATGTACAGCACCTACAATACAGGCCAAGTTCCACATTCTAATTATTGGTAAACAAGAAACTTTAATTGTTTGTTAACATAGGTATTGTTTGTTTAAAGTAAGTAAATCTTAACATGATGGTTATCAGGTTGAGAAAAAGTGGCCCAGAAAGCACTAACAATCCCTCTAGCTGAAGGCATGAATAACCAACTTAAAAACTAATGACTTAAATGGAAAGATTTGTTTTTAATAGTTTTGAAATGGAAGTGTGCTGAAACAATGGTTTCTGATTTGTGTTGTGCTGAGACAATGGTTTCTAATTTGTGTTGTAATGAGACAATGGTTTCTGATTTGTCTTGTGCTGAGACAATGGTTTCTGATTTGTGTTGTAATGAGACAATGGTTTCTGATTTGTGTTGTGCTGAGACAATGGTTTCTGATTTGTGTTGTGCTGAGACAATGGTTTCTGATTTGTGTTGTGCTGAGACAATGGTTTCTGATTTGTGTTGTGCTGAGACAATGGTTTCTGATTTGTGTTGTGCTGAGACAATGGTTTCTGATTTGTGTTGTGCTGAGACAATGGTTTCTGATTTGTGTTGTGCTGAGACAATGGTTTCTGATTTGTGTTGTGCTGAGACAATGGTTTCTGATTTGTGTTGTGCTGAGACAATGGTTTCTGATTTGTGTTGTGCTGAGACAATGGTTTCTGATTTGTGTTGTAATGAGACAATGGTTTCTGATTTGTGTTGTGCTGAGACAATGGTTTCTGATTTGTGTTGTGCTGAGACAATGGTTTCTGATTTGTGTTGTAATGAGACAATGGTTTCTGATTTGTGTTGTGCTGAGACAATGGTTTCTGATTTGTGTTGTAATGAGACAATGGTTTCTGATTTGTGTTGTAATGAGACAATGGTTTCTGATTTGTGTTGTGCTGAGACAATGGTTTCTGATTTGTGTTGTGCTGAGACAATGGTTTCTGATTTGTGTTGTGCTGAGACAATGGTTTCTGATTTGTGTTGTAATGAGACAATGGTTTCTGATTTGTGTTGTGCTGAGACAATGGTTTCTAAACTGAGTTTCTTTTTTTTTTATTCTTGATAATTCAAAAATTTAATTTTAAATATTTTCAAGCTTCTGGAAATTTGTAGGCGTATAGATCAGTATACAAAAAGTAACTGATGCAGAATTGAGAAGCATTCATACCCCAGAATTGATATCTGAAAGCGCCAGATACTTTGAGGTGAGATCAATTTCAGACTTTAACTGTAGTTGCTGTTTAGGCTGATCTATTGAGGGACTGAATCTGTTGAAGATAGGAGCAATAATAATTTAATCTTTTTTTCAAAGAATAGAATGAACAAGCATTTTTTGAAGACTTTAAAAAAAAATGTATCTTAATATCAATGAAGGAAAAGTGAGACACTTGATGTACAGTAGCCTAGAAGTATGTAGTTAGTTGCTATTTCAGTGTCAGTTCCGTTCAAGACCCAGAGACATTTGGTGGGGGAGTGGACAGTGTTCTGGTTTGTTAAATGGTGTGGTGATACACCACGATAGAGTATTAAAGAAGATTTATTTTATGAAGTATTGCTGTTGTCATCATGAATAATATTCATGTCAAAAGTATTAGCGTGATGATGAGAGTTACAGCTGTTATAGTTGACCCCAGACAAGGGTGCCAACAGCATTTGATATTTTGGCACTTTTCAGATCTCTCGCCAAAAGAAAACTAGACTTACTTTAAAGTCTGGACACAAGCCCAAGTTTCACAGCTCCACAACTTGATTTCTGTATTGTGTCGAGCACCAGTCAAAGCAAACTTCCACAATTGAAGGCTGGGAATGCAATTAATGATAAAAGTTAGAAAAACACAACAATGTGAACTTTTCTTTTATTTTATGAACAGGTAAATAACACTGAATTCAGAAAGCCTGTGTAAAATAATGATATAGGCTGAGGCACAATGCAAGATACTAATTGCAATTGTAATCAATTCCCAGACTTCTAGAGCGACACTAAGATTGGATAAACCATCTGGGATGAAGATCTACCAATAATATCTTGACGTGTATCCCATCCTTTGATAAAAACAAGCATCATCAAAGGTTATTGTAGTTTCTTTGAGGAAAGCTCAGGTCCAAGAACATGAGTTCTTATGGCTTGAACAAAGTTCTCAAGAATTGCATGAGGTGACAAAGAGCGCTTCAGTGTCTCCTACCAGATGCGTAAGGATCCACAGTAAATAAGGTTTTGACCGTTACTTAGAATTTCAATTTCTTCTGAAACAAGAGTTAATCAAATGTTGTTTTGCAGTTTCCCCCGACCATGTTGATATAATCAATAGTAAATTGACAGTAGATAAAAACTTGGCTTACTCTGAGACAGGATGCTTATGGTCATCAAGAAAAAACAAACTGGTAACAGGTTCACCATCATGTGGATTCCAGTCATACATGCATCTGGAGCAAATAAAGTTAGTTTGGTATTCAATAACACAAAAACCAAGAATCATTTTGCCATAACAATTATGTTACAAATGGTTATTTTTAACATTAGGGCCCCTTATGTTATGTTTGCACTTCATGTTATCTTCTGACAATATTCTACAAATAGATGGCAATATCAAATTTTTTTTACAATGTAAGACATTTTTTATTCCTAAGACCATCAGAAAACACATATTTCTGAAGTAGCAACCAAAATAATTTCATGGTTGGGGGTCACCACAACACGAAGAACTGTATTAAAGGGTCGTAGCATTAGGACGGTTGAGAACCACAGTGTTAACCACTTACTCTGTTTCAGTGTTTTCTTTTTCAAGATCCACCAAGAAAAATTTCACAATGCCAGACTGGTAAGCAACAGCTATTGCAGAACCATCTGGAGCAAAGGCAGCATTAGCAACAGGCTACATAGGAAAACAAGTACAGAGTGTTTATCAACAAGTCATTAATTATTTAATCTGGTGCTTCTTAAATCCTTTAGGAAGTCTTTCGGTCTCAAAGCTAATTTTATATATATATATATATATATATAATACATTTATCCTGGGTGGTTTATTTTTCTTCTTAACTAAGCTATGAAGAATCAAATTCACAAGAGTTACAAAAATGACCAAATTTGAAAATTCTATCACTTTAACAGTAAATGCTTTTCCCCATTATTAACATAATCTCTCTCTTCTCACTTATTTCCTAATGTGTTGCATGATATGTCTTAGCTAATTGTACACACTGTACACACACCCAATCACCTACTCACCATCATAGGTTCATATGGTTCTACACACATCACACCCGAAGAAACTGTTTTTGAGGATACAGGACCACAGCCATATTGACTGGACACAAGATCTACATTCCACACCTCAGCCTGAAATTGAACATTACTTTGTTGAAGCTAGAAATTAATTTGCATAGTTAAATTGAAAACAAAACCATAGTAGTGGCCGGATACATTTGCACAGTTACCTGTAATTATTTTAAGTTATTATTCTACTACTCTGATGGTAGGAACATATTTTCAATAAAACTAACAACAGATACCTGTGTTCCATGCAAAAAGACCAACATTTTGGCTGGGTCCACACCTTCAGTGTCAGCATCATCTTCAGGCATATAAGGACACCAGATGACCCTAGTCATAGATCTGAAGCTAGATTCAATATCATAAGTTTCCTTCTCAATGTGGAGAATCAGATTTGATCTTTCTTTCATTAAGAAATCATATTACCTTTCCATTTATCATAATCAAGAATTCTTCTTAAAGAAATAATAATAATTTTGTACCACATAGATGTCTGCTAACTATATATTTTTTTTAACCTTTTTTTTTTTAAATTTAGGATTTGTATTCAAACATTGTAGTTTAACTGGTAAGAATGCAACTAATTTACGAAGACTGGTGATTTTTTGCCACAAGACCAGCTGGATACTGTCTTCTGACAACAGAGGTAAAGGTTTAATTTCCTCCCCATTCATGTCTTACTGATTGACAAGACCATTCTACCTAGATTTTTATCAGTTGAAACTAGGCATTAAGAGAATATTTAATACACAGAAATGTTACTTTATCCCATTCAACATTGCTTTAAAGAGGATACGAGATATTATCTCCAGCCATCACCAAAGAGTAAACAAAAAGGCTCCCACCTTCATCTGCAGCAGCCAGATACACGTCATCTGATAACGCAAATGCTATGTCCATGACCGCCCCGGTGAATGACTTTAAGAGAACTCTGTGGGCAGTCTTACGGGATATAACACGAACATTACCTCCGGTCTTACCTGAAGGACAGAAAATAAGCACTCCTAAATATCAGCCAGATTTATACTTAACCTTCTAGTTGAAAACATTTTAAAAAGCCTCAGTCTTAATCAAGTCTCGATAACAATTGAATTAACTCCTAATTGGTGTCATAAATATTCTTAGAACAAAATATAAAGATAAACATCAATTGGCAAAGGCCTTTAATGTCACAGAACATATTGTATTTATTTTATTTATGATAAACATTACGCCCTTTGACACGAGGGATAAAAATGGAGGATGTGAATTTACTATTGATGATAAAATTAGTTTTCTCTTACATAACAAATTATTTTTAAAATTTGCACCAAAAAAAAAATAAAAAAATAAAAAATACATTTAAAGAATTTAGTTCAACTGCTTCTTATTTTGATAAAAAACAAAGCCTTGAGAAAAAAGTCAAAGTTCCCGCAGAAGTGAAAATAATCACATCTTTAAATTACTACATAGTTAAAAAAAATTTTTGGTAGTCTGATTAAGAGCTTCGTGCTCAGTACCGCTTCCTCAGATTGTTTGTCAGGTTAAGATGCATAACAGTGGTTATCTACCTCTGAGGACGTAGGCAACAAAGACAGAATCCCTGTGAACTGCCACAAGATTGCCATAGTAGTATCTTGATTCCCACACATGGTTGACCACAGGTGTTATCTTGACCTGTAGATGTTTGACATTTGGTCTTTTTCATTTCATTCCTTTCAAATATCACACGATTGAAGATATGTACAACAGACAGTTAAAGTTTTAATTGAAAAAGTCATGTGGAGTGAGTGGGTTATCATATGTTATTGATAGTAGTGAGCGTGTTATATGTTATTGATAGGAGTGACTGGTCATCATATGTTACTGATAGGAGTCAGTGGGTTATCATATGTTACTGACAGGAGTTAGTGGGTTATCATGTTACTGATGACAATTGCAATACCTTGTTACTGCCCGATGATGTCTCTACGTAACTATTTGAACTTGGTGCAACAAATATTTGAACATCTGGGCTGTACACACTGACACTGTTTTCATCTACATTATCTGCCAGGTTACTTTAAAGAGAAAATAAGATCTGAGTGCAACACTTCTGTCATTCATTATTTAACTAAAGGCTTTAAATGAAATCAATAGCAATGCATATGTGTACCAGTTAAACAATGGGTAAATAAAACTTATTTTATAACTCAATAGCAGTCTCCCCCCCCCCTCTTTTTTTTTTACTGGAAAAACAAATAAATAAAACCAGAAAAAATGGACCATAAGAAGGACATTTTGAGATGCCTTAAGTTAACTAAAAACTGTACTAAAAATTAATCACTAGATTCTTGAAAAAATATAATTTTATGTTTATCTTAAATAATATATTGCAACCTTTGCAATATCTGCATTGTATTGTTTGTGTATAACTTCACGTCAATAAAATGAATCTATTTAAGTATTTATATCAGAACCTACATAATCTGACCACGCCTGGATCCAACAATGGTCTTCATGGCCTGAGTTAATGTCTGAGATTCACCTGCATCTCCAGATACATTCCTGTGTGTTATTAAATTACATTTTATTAGTGTAAGATATTATAATATAGGAGAAGATAAAATTCCTTAAAATTCCAATTTTTAAACAAGTTTTCCAAAAAATTGATTTAGGTATTCACATGGATACAAAAATATCAATAATATTTTCTTTTTATTTATCATTGAAAATAAAGGATAATACTTTAAAGAGGGATCAGCATATCATGAATGCCAATAAATTAAAACAATTAAGTACCAGACTATTTCCAACTATGTAAAACTGATTACGCTTCCACTGCAAGGTAACTGTTGTCCTTCATTTATAGCACTATGTGATAAGAATGTGATATTTTAGACATGACATTAAATACTTACACATCTGTAGGATTAGATTCTACACTCTGTCTTGCAGATAAAGGGCCTAGAAATAAGCAAATTAATCAATTATATTTATCATATATTATTACTATTATTTTTTTAAGCAACGGTTTGTTAAACACTGCACCTAATGATCTAGAACTATTAATGAAAGTGCTTAGTGTCGTCACATGCACTTTGATGAAGGTTATAAATGTGGTGTAAAATATGTTTTTTTTTAAAATTATTTTTAAAACTTTAAATGAAATTTTATGAAATGCAAGTTTGAGGTTTTAAGGAAAAGATTAATTAAATCATATCACCTCACTTTGCCTTTTTAATAAAAAGGCTGGTGTTAAGGCAGAGCACAATACAACCAAAGCTGAATTTGCAATGGACAGAGATTGATGTTTCCTAACTTGTCTAAGTATAGGGATTGAATTGAGTTAAATTTAAAAGTCATAAGGATACCTTTAGTTTATCTGACTTTTTTTTACTTCTGATTTCACTCTTTACAGTGTAAACAGTAGTATCTGTCATTATTAACTATGCAAGGTGAAATAGGAATGTAATGCCATTATAAACAAGATGAGTCATGGGTAGCATCTTTATTGTATCCCTTAATATATATAAAGACCTATATAGGAGATGGGGGAGTTACATACTGCGAAAACCAAGATTATACACACAAAGATCAATACAACAATTATTACATAAAATTGCACTCTGACTCTGATGACAGTTGGGTGTTGATTAAAAGGGGGGGTCCATTAACATATCAATAAATAAAAATTTTGAAACATAAAGTCACAAAGTATACCAAGGCACTGAGTTTCATTTTGATTAAAAAAAAAAAAAAAAAAAAGCCCCAGCCATTTTGAATTTTGATACACATTTGACTAATAATTAATATTTAGGTCAGTGGTTCTCAACCTTTAGAATGCAGCGACCCTTTAATACATTTCCTCACGCTGTGGCATCCCCCAAAACACAATTATTTTCGTTGATACTTTATAACTGTGGAGTATGTGTGTTTTCAGATGGTCTTAGGCGACCCCTGTGAAAGGGTCGTGCGACCCCGAAAGGGGTCTCGACCTACAGGTTGAGAACCGCTGATTTAGGTCAAACACTTGTTTAACAAGCTAAATATATTTATAATAGGATATATATAATGTCATTTATTATGTGTCCTCTGCTGCTGCCACAAAAAATGATCAATATAATATACAGTTGAATCAGGCCTTTAACTAGGTCTAATTCACTCTTAATACTTTACTGTTTACTTAATAGGCTATATAAATTAAAAATTATAATAATATAAGGACAACCCTAACTTAGCCAAACTAAAAGTAAGTTAACTAACATTAAAAGAAGAAAAGTGTGAGTACATGAATTATTAATTTTATTGTTAATAATTGTATGAATTATATTATAATTAAGATTATGACATGAATTGCATTATTACTATTTAGTAGTCTATTTGTAGATATTTATAATAGACATAGATCATCATTCTCTCTCATTCATCATTAGTGGGTACCAACATTCACAGTCACAGTTTTAATAGTATTGACAATACCGCAAATGACGTCACGGGATGATCTCTAAGAATTAGGCACAACAATTATTTTTAAGTGTAAACAAAAATTGAGAATTTGCATAACTTATTTATTATCGGATTATCCATACCTGTGTTTCCATCGGTGGTTAGAGCTTGAAGCTCTCTTAGAAACATACTCGTGTCGGTGCTTGCTGTTCCGATTGTAGACCCGCCATCGTCACTATCCATTTTAGTCGTATTATAACGAAAAGCTTAACACTCCTAAAACACTGATACTGCTATTTGATTTATATGTTAACAGCTTAAAAAGTCAACAAAACCCACAGTTCGAACTTTTTCCCCGTTTTCACAGCATCTGAAAACTCAGACTGAGTACTGTAATGGCGGCATTGC
This sequence comes from Lymnaea stagnalis, assembly GCA_964033795.1. NCBI lineage: Eukaryota > Metazoa > Mollusca > Gastropoda > Lymnaeidae > Lymnaea > Lymnaea stagnalis. The sequence goes on along the minus strand of CAXITT010000338.1, from coordinate 806,285 downwards.
AGTTGGTTGCAGTAAGAATTAGTTCGTACTAATTGCCGGGAAAAACAAGAAAATCTATTGTGTTACAATTGTGGACAATGAGGACATACAGACCATTAGTGTAAATTATATGTCTGCTTAAGTATTACTGTACCCAGTGACAGAGAGGCTGCTATCCCTCATCAACCAAAGCATGTAAAAGTACCCATTTCAATCTCCCCAATAACTTTCAATAAGCAATGAGTCAATGAGGGGGAAACAAACTTCCGCTTAATAAGGCCTTCTTTGAGAGAATGAGTAGAAGTTGTATATATTTACAGTGGTGAGTGGTGATATCATATGCCTCCAGTAAGCTGAGTATGTATATCCACCCCCTGTTTCGTTATTAAAATGGGAATTAATAACGAGGGCATTACACACCCAGACTTATGCAAGCTAAACCACGTAAGCTCAGCAGGGGTACACTCAAAATCATGTGCTGATATTAAAATGTATGTGTGGCGTATTCGTGAATTTTGTTTTAAACTATAGAAATTTGAATGGAATTTTGATATCAATGGTTTAAGTATACAGGGTCACAAAGCATGGGCAGATAAGTCCACCAATGATCCTTCATCCAGAGCGTCTTGGCGCCGTTCGTGTACTCAGGTAGTAACTGGATAAATTGAATCCGAGTTCAGGATATTCAAAGAACAACGAACTTGAGATTACTTTTTTCATACAGCACTGGAAAGAGTTGTTTGCCCGAAAGGCCACATTTATTGTCTGTGTTCAAATTTATGAAACTCAACATAAAGATAAATGTGATCCTTTGGTTGGACAAGTGAGAAAATGAAATGAAAAATTGATTTACAATGAATTATTTGAAGTTGCACTGGGCTAAACTAGCCAGTGTGGAAAATGATAGTGGTCCGGAACAGGTGGTCTAAACTAGTCAGTGTGAACACTGATGGTGCTCCTGGATGGCCTAAACTAGCCAGTAGGAGAAATGATGGTGCTCCTAGTGGGGACAATGAAAGCACGCTTTAAACAATTGATGGACAAACACAACAATTTGCATCAAATAGCCACACACTTCACTCATACACCAAGTACTAAATTGTGTTAGTCATTGGAATAACTAGGACTCTGTCATGAAAAATGTGATATCTTGTATTCACTCGTGCGCGAAAGAACAGACAGTTTCAGGGATTTCTGTCTGAACTAATGTTGCCTGTATGAAGATATTCTGTACCACACAGAGTCGAGGGAGAGTTTTGAAACTTTTTTTTAAAGCCATAGTTCTGCAGGTTTCCGCTTTCGCCATTAAGCCTGCTTCATATGGAACAGACGGTAATAAATAGGCGTAGCATACTATTAATGTTTGAAACTGGGACCAATTGGTCAAACTGGGAACAGCAGCGTACCTAAAAGGAAAACAATGAAGCAAACGTCTTGGGCGGCACTTCTGATTCTGATAGACTACGTTGCTGCAACCAAGTACTGGCATATGTGCAATGGCATGGGAAACGATGCGGCCATCCTAACCGCTCCTAGTGGGTGCCAGGGCAGTCTTGAAACTCTCGATTGATTTCGAGTCCACGGCGGCATTGTCCAGGTGGTTCCAAGTTTTGTTTGAGAGAATGAGTGAAAGTTTTGTTTATGTTAAAAACCAAAAATACATAATAGATTTTTGTGTGGGGACACCTTTCTTTAAGTGTGTCGGGTTGGTGGGTTGAGGGTGGGGTTAGTCAAGGTGGCCTATACCACTGGGTAAGAAGCAAAGGTTTGCCCAAGGCCTCATATTCAAACAAATGTAGGCCTACATGTTTTTTGTTTTTTTAATACATAAACGCACGTTGCAAAATACTAGCTTAGAGCTTGACAATTATTACACACAGAATTTTAACTTAGCTACCTTAAAGATGGAACCTGATGCCAAGTTCTGATATACACAATGTGTATGAGACTATATAATATATGACTGGACAGCATTAATGATCAATTTTCATCAAGACTAAACAGAGATTGAAGTCGGGACAAAATTTCAAACTCAAACTAACTGGCTGGGAAAAGGCTGCTAAACCGGGACATTGCTGGTCGAACCGGGAGTCTAGTCAGCCTGCTTAATAACTATTTTTAAAAATAAAATTATTTTTATCTTGTTAGATAATTATTGTCCATACATTTAATAGGAATGTAAGTGTATGCTTGAATGCCTCCATCATATTTCAATAGTCGGTAAATAGCTGACCCAGTTGAACGTAATCAATGGCAATATTTTGTTTGGTTTGAGTCAAGACCATGATAATCGACTGCAATTTAATACAATATATTTAATCCAATAAACCCACATTTTCATAATTACGCGTATCTAAAATTGGATAAAGTCGTGTAAATAGGAAGTTTTTAATTTATTGCAAGGGATTATCCTGCCCCAATGTCATGTATTACGTTTTACACATTACATTAATTTTTAATAAACAGTCAGTTCAGATATTAGACTAATTAGTATTAGTCACTCATCAGTGCAAGCCTACCTACACAATAAAAACAATGTATTTTACACAAGCATTTAATTTTGTAAATTTACAGATATTCCTAATTAGAACATTCACTAATTAAATCTGAATTTTGATTGATTCTGCAGTCTGCAAGAAAGCCACATATTCAAATACAAATAAACTAATTTTGAGCTATATTCAATATTGGCCATATGCCTAAGTATCTGAATCTGCACTGTAAAGAGTAGGGGCCTAAACATTTTTAAAATTAAACAAATCCTCTTTTTCATCCTGCTGTCAATACCAACTGCAGTACTTACTACCATCTGGATGTCTGCATCTAATATAAAAATTAAAGGCTTTTTTTTTTATTATCTTTTAAATTTAAAACTGTTTAAATTGAGTGTTTTAACAATTTAAGTGCTTTCCCACTCAAGTTAAAGCTAGACTAGAGATGTTATAATGATGTTTTTTCTTATGTAATTTAAAACAATTACATCAGAATAAAAAGTCTAGCTAAATTATAAACTATAAGATTGATATTTTCATTTGAATAAACAAAATATTTACTAATATTAATAAAGAATTAATAAATGCTATTTTCATTTGACATTTCAACCATTTGAATAAATAAATATTGACTAAGAAATAATGAACAAATACTTGGGCTTAGTCTAAGCCGTATACATTTTTTAAACAATTGTTTATAGAAAATTATATTTGTTTTTTATTTATTAATTTGCCCAGCCTTTCTTAAACTGTGGTACAGGTACCACTAATGCTAATAGTTACTAATAGTGCATTTTTTTGGTGCAGTTGTCACAGAGATGTAAACAAAACTCATATACAGATATTACAGCCCAATCACAATTAAATTTAAATGTACATTATGGTTGTTAAATTTTAGCTGTTGATTTTAGTTGTATAAAATTTTAAAAGTATGAAAGTCACTGAATTTAAAATAACATGAAACTATTATTCTCTTTTCAGCTATGAAGACTGAAAAATATATCTAGCCTCTTTAACTTAATACAAGAACAACAAGCCATTGTACTTACTGAATCACAAAATGTGGGGTTGGATTGCCCTGGCAGCTTTTATTGTGTTCATCATCATCTTGTATCTTCTATCTCCCCTTATTTCACCTCCTCAAATAAATCTTCAAGATGCTCATGTTTTAGTAAGCAGTTATTATAAAGCTTAATTATTTACTTAGTTTTCTTTATATATTTTTTTTTATATATATATATATATATATATATATATATATATATATATATATATATATATATATATAGATATATATATATATATATATAGATATATATATATAGATATATATATATAGATATATATACCTTGAAGGCTTTGTTTCTAAAAATAATTCTAATTAGCATCAGGGGTGAAGTATAGTCATAACTGAACTTTTGAGAAAATTTTATTTAATAAAAAGTCTACTTTCATTTTCATGAACATATTCTTTTCCTCAACACCAGATAATATATATTCGTATCAATCTCCCAAATGGTTATTATTATTTTGTTTCTAATTGGTAGGTTACTGGAGGTTCAAGTGGTATTGGTAAGGCCTTAGCAATACAAGCAGTCCAACAGGGAGCAAAAGTTACTTTAGTGGCAAGGGACAAGGTAAATAAAGCATGATAAGGTCTTTTATATATATTTTAAAAATATGTAAAATTGAGAATGTTCAGTGATATTTCCAGACTGTACGTTTCTCTCAGTCAGTCTAAGTAAGTGGTTCCGAAAATGTACTTCAACATTTTAAGCAGCAGACCCATTAGTAGTAGAAATTTGAATCAAAGATTTTACCCATCAGTAAAAGTGGTATTGCATGAAGAATTAATATTTAAGACATTTCCAAAACAAACTAACTGTTTATAAGGCAACAAGACAATTTATTTTTGACACTGTCATTGTTGCAGAAGTGAAGTGAAGTAGTGTAACTCATTGCTGTAAATTAAAGTTAACACTTTGGTGTTTAAGATATAAATACTGGTACTAAAATAGTCAAGCCTTGCACTTTAAAAGACAGCTATTTTGGGCTGGTCATCCTTCTCACACAAAATAAGATGGTCTTCCCAAAGTAATCTTAAAGCTGGCTATTCAAATAAAAATTCAATTGAGAATCTCCTAAACAGTGCAACAAGGACCAGGTCCTGCATTCCCTTGGATAAGCCAGCCTTGAAAAAAGCATCTGGTCATTGCCAGCCCCTGATAGGTTTGTTTGGAGATCTGTAACAAAAACTGTCCTCCAGACAATCTTATCTCACAAGCTGACCACCCACCAGAGGACAATGTCTTTGCCTGCCCTAGTCGGCAAACAAAAATGAATTTCTTATATGTGGGACATAGTTGTATAAAATATTATACATGTCAAAGGTCCCATATTGATATTGAATAAAATATATATGAAAAGTCCCCATATTTTCACAGAAAAATTCTTGTCATGACATAATGACCCGAATCAATTTTTTTAAAAATAATAATAATAAATTAGCTTTTATGAAGACCAAATCATACATAATAATACCATGTTCTAAAAAACTTAATGTTTCATGATTTTAAATTAATACATTGTGGTAAGCAGTTTTTAAACTTTTCTCAGGCTAAACTTGAGGAGGCTAAGAAAGAAGTTGAGTCTGTTGTAAAAGGAGAAGATGGAGAAAAGGTTATCTGCAACGGTTTTTCTGTTTTTTTGTTTTTTTAAAGTATTATTTCTACAACTTACAAAAGAAGGTAAAACTTAAGAAAATTTAATTATATTTTGAAAGCTTTAGCATCTTACTTAAAAGAATTAGCTTATTTATTAATTATGTTGTATTTTGTGAGAAAGATTTTGCACAGTTACTTATAGTCAAGGGTTCATATTGACACCAACCCCACCCCTCATCTGTGGCATAAACCTGCTCACTGTGGACGCTAATAAATTCAAATAGAACTATTAGTACTGGACCTAATATGATGTAATTTACAAGTTTTAAAAAAATCTCATTTAGAAGAAACAAAGTAAAAACATTACCGACTGTTCAAATAAAAATGTCTTAGATAGACAATATTCATTTTGTTCAACATTAATTCAACCAATAACCCCTCTTTATTTCAGAGAGTTCACATCATATCTGTTGATCTCTCTGGAGAATATGAGAAAATAGATTCAGCATTCCACGCAGTAAGAACAAGAGTGTTGTTGTTGATGTGTTTTCTGCATTTTTTTTTACTTAAGTAACCTCGTCAATTTGTTTTCTGCAGTAGCTCATACTCTTAGACTTTTTTGTCTGAGTCAAATTTAAAGATTTATAAAGGGACAATATTTCTTATTTTAATAAGAATGATTTTTCATTTGCATTGAGACTAAGAAACAGATTTCCCCCTGAGTTTTAATGAAATTCTATAATAAATGCCAAGAATTCTTCAGATAGAATCAAGTGTGGGTCCAGTTGATTTTCTCATAAACTGTGCTGGCACTTCCAGTCCTGGGAGATTTGAGGATCTTCCTCTGTCAGACTTTAAGGTAACTAATAGAAAAATTGTCTTGCAATTATTTCAAACATTTCTACTATCGTTACACTCAGAAGATTGCAGTTTAAATTAAAAAATAACCCCCCCCCCCCTAATATTTTAAAGTAAATATAAATGAACTTAAAAGCAAAGCTACTTCAGAAATTAAAAGTAATCTCAATTCTGACTAACTGAAACAAATAATTAAGTTTTATGCATATATTTTTTATTGAAAGTTTGAGTCAAGGGATTTTCCAGGCAATTCGCAAGAATAATTTTGTATGAAGTCATGCTTCATAACTTCCTCTTACTTGTTTTTTTACACACGGGCAGTCTGTATTTTACTTAATGCATCTAGGCTTTATTGCAGTTGCAGTCCAAAACTCTTAATCATATCAACAATTTATGCATTGGGATCCTTGAGTTCATCTCAGATTACCAATGAAGATGCCATTAAACAAAAACAGATATAAAGTTCATAATAACAAATTAGGAGCTTAATTGAAACATATTTAGCTGTAAAAAATTTGATGGCAAGTTTCTTTGAGGACTTACTGTAAGTTTCTTGTAATACAATATGTTAATAGGTGCTCTGATAAAATTTAAATTCCAGAAAATGATGGACATCAATTACATGAGTGCAGTGCACTCCACCAGAGCCATACTGCCTGGCATGAAGAACAGAGGACGAGGGCGCATTGTTTTTGTTTCATCACAAGCTGGACAGATTGGTCTGTTTGGCTTTTCAGCATATTCAGCTTCAAAATTTGCATTGAGAGGTTTAGCAGAAGCTTTGCAAATGGAGGTACAATATTTCATCATGAGTGAGCAATCGTCGTAGCAAAATTATTCTAAGACTAAGACATAGTCATTAGGAAAATACTTGAAAATTCTTCCTTAAACTGTCGAGAATGAACAGACACATCTCAGTTTTGGTTAAAACTTTTTAAAATTCTTGAAAGTTAATACATTTTTATTTGCAGGTGAAACCTTATAACATCTATTTAACTCTAGCATTTCCACCTGACACAAATACCCCAGGATTTCAGGAGGAGCAGAAAACAAAGGTGTTCCTTTTTTTATATATATATATTTTTTTTTTTTTCAAATCATCAAAGACAGTCTTTTACAATGTAAAAATGTCTATACTATTTTCTTGTAAATTTATTTGATACCCTTGGTTAGATGCTGCTGTACTTGTTGGTGGTAAAAATGCACCTTTTATCTTTTATAATTAGCTCTGCAGGGACCACATAGTAATATTTAAACATTTTTATTCAGGGATTTTGTTTGATAATGAATTTAACATATGAAAACCGTTTTGTTAATATCATTTGATGACATTATGAAGCGAATGAGTCATTTCTTAGGGAGAACTTAGTTTTTATCCACATTAGCAAAGAACGTAAACAAAGAACTGACATGGAGGGAGGACAAGAAAGTCCCCTTCCCAAGTCTAAAGTACTTCATGTGATACTACCTCCCAAAATCTAAAGAACCGTTTCTTATCTATGTGACACCACTCTAATAAGTACCGGGTACCATGCCTTATCAATATGATATTACCGCCCTAAATCTACATTACCGGTCTTTATCTATGTTTTACTACAATCCTATATCTGAAGTACCAATTCTTATCTATGTCATGCTACCGCACTTGATGTGAAGATCTTATGTGATGCCTATATAAACTTAAAATCAGCTAAAAAAAATTTTAAATCTTACGAACTACGAACATTTTAGGTCTATAATTATTTTATTTTTTAAAAAGAAAATTACTGACGACGTTAACAAGTAGAGCAAAAACACAGACTTGTTAGATTGACCTCCACCAGTGCAACAAATAACACTAGAATGAGAAATGGTGGGAAAAGCATCAGATAGAAATTATTTTGTTTAGAATTTCCAGTTCTCATTACTGTGTATTGTATAATTCACAGCCTAAAGAAACCAAGTTAATATCTGAGACCTCAGGACTTTTTACTGCTGAAAATGTTTCTAACATCATACTTGCTGACACTGTGGTAATTATATTCCATTTCACAGCAAGCACATTTTAATAACTAATTACATTCTTATTAAGTAGGATGGGAAAACATTAATTTGTTGATCTCAACAAAAAAACATTTTCTGTGATCACATTCATTGGTGGAGTCATCAAGTAAATAACATTTTTAAAAATAAGCAAAAACAAGACCATTGTTACAATTTTCAATAATTTAAACCAGCTATCCAGTGTCATCAAGCTAGTCACTTGAGCACAATTACTGACTTAAGAACCATTAAGCAATGGTCTAACTTACAAGGAAGAAGGTGTTTGATATGACTAATATTAGTTTTAATCTCAATTTGATTTATCAATAAATGTTTTTGTCTTTAAAGCGCGGTAGATTTTTTAGTTCAATGGGACTGGATGGAACCATGCTTGCATGCGTCACTTGTGGCTTCTCTCCCGTTACTTCCATCATGGAGGCCACCCAGCAGGTACACATTTGAGGAATCATTCTACAGTTGACTTTCAAACGTCTCAGAAAGCGAAAAAAATTCACAAGTATTGATTCAAACTGGGAGAGTCAGTAGGATAAAAGATTCTCTGGCAGAATAAGTTCAATAACTTCGGTAAAATAATTTCAATAACTCAGAATCAGTTCAATAAATTCAGTGGAATAAGTTCAGAAGGATAAATGTAGCTCCATTATCATTAAGATAACACCAGTAGGATAAAGGTAGCTCCATTAAGATAAAAGAAAATACCAGTAGGATAAAGTAGCTCAATTAAGGTTTAACAAAATACCACCATTATTACAAGCTGAATAACTAGTAGTAAAGATAAAAGCTAGTTCTGTTATTCATTTTCTGTAAATAAATTGGACAGAAAATGAAATCAAATTCTTTAGTACAACAAAGAAAAAAATGAAACATGCAGGACAGCTCTGACTCGTCCAAAGAGTATGTTTGTATAATAGACTTGGAGAAAGACCTAACTTTAGGAGATAATGAACCAATGCTGAATATCAGTCCAGCTATAGGCCTTCATCTCTAGTGTTTCTGTTACCATTAACTCCTTTAGTCTAGTGAATTCCCAACTTTGTACTGGTACACCTATGACCTGTATATCTCATGAAATAAAAATGTGTCATATGTTTTTTAAACTATCTGCAAACAGTTAATTTAGAAAAACACTGCCTTAGCATTGAGTTTCCCTGCTCACTAAGACAACAATGAGCCACAGGTGTGTTCGTTCATCTGCTGGTAGAATGCAGTTGGTCATAGTGAATTTCATTACCTCCCCAAAATCTGGGGCAAAACATTAGTAAGCTTTGCAAACACTTTTATACCAAGCAAGAAAACCATTTTATAGAATTACCAAGCAAGAAAACCATTTTATAGAATTACCAAGCAAGAAAACCATTTTATAGATTTACTAAGCAAAGAGCCAGCCTTATAATATAATAATTAGGAAGCTAAAGACAGTGTTTTAAATTATCAAATACTTCCTGTTTTCTGACAACTATTTTTTTTAAATATCCTTACAGGTAGTGACTATGGGCATTTTTCGCATTATCTCTCTCTTCTACCTGGATCACTTTGACAGAATAGTGCGCAGGTGTAAACTTGACAGAGATGCTCAAGAAGCTAGTAAAAAGTTGTCATGATTTAAATTAATCCATAATATCTGAGACCATGTTAACATGAGACCATTATAGCTAAAAGTGCCATAGATCACTTGTTTAATGAATGTATTGGAGCCATGGGAGCTTTAAGCTCTGTTTTGCATGACTTGCTCATACCAATTTTATTTGCTTGGAACGAAACAAGGCTGTGTTGAAATTGAATGTTGAATGATATTCATCTGGCACATGTTAAAAATATTAGAAATGTAATGTTTAAAATTATGGTACAATAACTAATTATTAACTAATATGAAAGCAATTATGCAAGGAATTATTTTTGACGTTTTTTTTTTTTTTGGTCAATACTTTAAAGTCAGACTATACAAAATTTTGAAAAACCTTTGGGACCCCTGTTTTAAAAAAACAGAAATTTTTCTCTCTTGTGATATGGAATGAAAGGTAGCAGTGTGTAAGAGCTTTATTTAAAATCTTTTCTTTTTTAAATCCTTATTCCTTAATATGCCAAAAAATGACTTATGTTTTAATCTTGTTTACAAGTTATGGGTCATGGCATATTCATATTATAATTAAATCAATGCAAGTATGTTACAGAGCCTCTGTGACACACCCTTACCAGTTTGTAGATAGTTCATTGATTGCTTTATAAGCTGGGAAGCAAAATGGAAGTCCTTATTTTTAGAGCAATAAGTCTTTCAATGCAATGTTGACATTTGACCATTTCTTTTTCAATAAAGCAAAATCTGCTCTACTCTTAGTCTTATGTCAATTTTTTTTAACTGTCACGAATTTCTTTTGAAAATCTTTTTCTCAAATTGTAGTTTGTTTAATGTCACTACGGTAACTGTTGTTTAATGTCACTACGGTAACTCTTGTTTAATGTCACTACGGTAACTGTCTTTTCCTCTTTTCACCATAATTTGTTTTCCTGAAGAATATAATGAGTCAGTGTTTGTAAATACCCAGCCTTTCTCCCAAACCATTTTTTATTTTGGAATAAGTCTAATATAAATTTCCCCTAATAATTCCATAATCTTGAAATTGCCTACCTGTGCCTACATTAGGGAAACGCTACTTTATAAGCTGAAAATACCCAAACGTGTTTGCACAGACATTTATGTGAGTGATTTGAAATTCATTTAAAATGCACCTCCAATCCTTAACTAATGACACCAATGAACAAGAAACAAGCTATGTGTTAGAAAATTACATACCCGTATGCATTAATTCAAAGTAAATGTTGCAGACTTTTAAAAAATCGTTTCTCGTTAATGTTGTGATAATGAGATCATTTAAAATGCAATTAAAACATTCAAAGATTGGGGTTGGAGTTGGGAATTGAAATGATGGGACAAATATGGCAGGAGTGATTCTATTACTTTATTACAAATCAAGTAATGCTACAAATCTATAGTAGCTTTGGACTTAAACTTTCTAGCAGCTCTCTCTCCTGGTCTAATTGCAAATTGGTTGCCATGGATTGTGAATACATAATCATGTAATATCACACTAAAAATGCTGTTTGTTTTTGGAATACCTGCAGAAATAAACAATATATTCAAAAAGAAGATTTATCAAGCAAGGATTTGTAGACATTTTTTAATGACTTATTTTTGAAAACACAAGTGTACTATACATTACCCGGTATCTGGTTTGCAAAGGACTCACTAAGACTAAGATGAGTTATAAAGGTTCAAATATATTAAAAAAGAAATTTATGATTTTCTAATCATTATTAATTATCTAATCATAATTCATTCATTTTAAACTACTGCATATTAATGAATGAGTGATTGTTGAAATGATATCTAGATCCTTGGTTAATATTTAAACACTAGAAATGACCATTCAAAATTTTGGAAACAGAATATTTTTTCTTCTTCTTCTAAATCTTAAGGGCCCACGATCAATTTAATTATCATTTTGGCTCCTATGCATGTAGATGGGATTTGCAATGTGTCTGTTCCTGGTGTTGATGAGGAAATTTCACTGATTTCTAGTGCCACTTTGTGAGGGAATCATGCACTAGGGGTTTGAAAGCTTGAGGCAATAGACAACTGCATGATAATGGTATAACTTTTGTCACAGTAGTTACAGTTTAATTGAAGGTGGGACATAATTTTATACAACATCCTAGAGAAGTAAAATAGTAAATTGAAAATACTAGAAGGATATATAAATTAAATTAAACCCAGCCTCGATTGTGTGGTACGGTAGGATTTAATTAGAAAACTGTGAATGATTTTTTTTTTAAAACGCTACTAAATTCAGAATTATTTCTCCCTAGAGGACACTGCCAAGACAAGTGGTACCAGCAATACAGATCGCTATATTTTTAAAAAGACATGAGATAGAGATGTTATTTATTCCATTCACTTACATTTGACAGTGTCTTCTGGAGTGGCAAGCACAAAGGTATTTTTTGTCTCTTTAATAACAATGCCATAAGCTCCAATGTAGCTGGGACATTTTGATTGCATAACTGTTATGGGACAACCATGAAAATCAGCTTTCATCAACTTCTGAGCAGCAACTGGAAGACTCTCCTTGGTCAAACTGTGATGATGTTAAGTTTTCAAAAGAAATTGTATACATGCATAATAAAATAAGATGGCACAATTATTATATTAAGTTTAAGGTTTTAAAACATTTTGAATTCCTTTAAATTTAAATCTTAAAAGTTAAAACCATTTCTCTGACATAAAAATTAGTTTTGAAATTAGTTTATTAAAGTTAAAGGTAAGCAATCATCTGTTGATAGCTGTTCAATACATTTCAAAATGCAACTACCTTTTAAATTTAATCAGATCTTCTATGTACATCGTCCACATCTCTTTTAAGGGCAAGAATGTCCTGTATCTGTTGAAGGAGTAGGAAGTAATATATTAAATAATAACTAAGACCAATAGTTCAATCATAAAAATAAGCTATCATGAGTTCAAATTCCTGTTTAAGAACATAAAACTCCTTGAAAGTGGTGAAAGCCGTAAACAAAATAAAAATCAATGTCATTAAGGCTCAAAATAATATTCCTATCTTTTAAAAAAGTGTAGGAAAAAAATACACCATAGTACCAAAATATATGGACTACACTTCAACAATAGGACAATTGGTTGTATTGGTTTTGAAATATTGTTTTTAAATTTTCAAACTAATTTAAAGTTGTTGTTTTTTGTAGAAATGGGTGTTCTTGCTATTCAAAAAGTTCTTCAACTGTTTCTATTCTTTCACAATTGACTCATACTGGTATCCATTTAAATAATTTGATATCAGAAATTATTTTGTAAAATAAGTGATAACCAATAATATAAAAGAATATGCAATATAAATTTTTCACTCCTACACAAACAAGCATGAGTGATGACAATTTAAGGAATATTTTGGAAAATCTTTGTGACTTATAATTAAATAAAACTAGTTATTGTGTGGTAACTAATTATGGTGTGGTAACTAATTATGGTGTGGTACTAATTATAGTGTGGTAAGAGTAAGAAAACATTTAAAAGGGGTTTTAAATTAATCTGACCCTTGTCAATTATAATTTAACATGACATCAGTTATTGTTAGCCTTACTAACCTTATATTTGAATTGGCTGTGAAAGTTTGCCTAATTCTTCGCTTCTGCACTTTAGTCAGCTTGATGAATTTGCCTGGTACACCAGCCGTAGACTTGGATTGCTTTCTTTTTTTACCTTTAATTGTTACATTTTCATACTTAGAGCTTAAATCACACTCATTGGATTGTATGCGACAGGAAGAAAGTTGTTCCTTAGAAAATGAATCCCACCACCTTTTTTGAGTTTCAACATCCTGTAAGATGAAAAAAAATTAAAAACTGTTTATATTGCAACCACTTTAAACAACACAATTCTAAAATTTTAAAAACTGATTACAGTGCAACCACTTTAAACATACTCTCTAAACAACAAAATTCTCCAACAAGTATCAAATAATCAATACCTTGGAATTCTCTTCTCGAATAACCTAAAATGGTCACCACATATAAACAAAATTTTTAAAAAAAGCCAACTCCACACTTGGTTTCATCCGGAGAAATCTGCGCCACTCCCCAACCTCCTGCAAACGAAATGCCTATCTTGCACTCGCCCATCCACTACTAGAATATTGTGTAATCATCTGGGACCCATACCTAAAACAAGACGTGGACAAGATGGAGCTAATACAACGTAATGCAGTGCGCTTCATCGCACATGACCACAAATCCACCACTCATGGCTTCGTCACTGGCTTTTTAAAAGATTTGACATCCCCTCTCTCAAAGACAGACGAGAAAAGCTACGTCTAACAAATTCTCTATAAAATGGTCACGGAGCTAGTACCGGCCACTCCAGCTAACACGTATCTCATCCCGCAGAAGCCAGGTCGCTTAATCAGAGCCAAACGCTCAATAAACACTGACTTCACCTTTACCAACCCCATAAGCATGTGCAATTACATCTGGAACAATAGTAAATGCTTCACTGTGCCTTGGTGTAACACAGTCCAATATAAACAATCATTCTTCCCACGAAGAATAATTAACTTGGAACCACCTGGACAATGCCGCCATGGACTAGACATCAATCGAGAGCTTCAAAACTGCCCTAGCATCCGTTAAAATACCAGCATCGCATCCCCAACCATTGCATATATGCCAGAACATGTCAACTGGCACTGCCCCCCTCTCTCCCTCCCCCCTTTTCGAAAACTGGCACTGCCCCCCCCTCTCTCCCCCCCCTCCTTTCGAAAACTCTGAAGTGCCCTCCTGGGGGAAAATTTCTGAAATAATCACTGTACCCTACCCCAGAACCAGAATAGTAACAGTATGAAATGTATTTACTTTGACTAGAAATTTTTATCAAAGATGGTAATCATGATGTTAAAAGAAACTGTTTTCAAATTTATGCAAAGAAGAAAAAAAAATGTAGCATGGATAGCATTTTTTTTTCTTCTTTTCAGTAATATAAGTAAACCTTAAAATTAAAACCTAGTTTGTGTCTTAACAATGATGTACATCTTTTTGTTTAAACATAATGAATACTGGTATTTTATTTCAACTTACTTTTTTATGCAATCCAGAACCAAGCTCTCCAGAGCTCAACTCGTTGTAAGCCTCAGCTGTAAATTATTTTTACATGTCATGAGTAGACAACAGTAACAGTTGTAAGACCATGGAGTACACAATGAACAAATTTTCACATTAAAATTAAATTTTATGTACATGTAAATATATGAATTTTATGGTCTTTAGCATACATTAGTGATTTGAACAAGTTACAAATTCAAATTTTAACTTTCAGTTAGCGAATTGCAGCTCAAATCAATATAATCTCGATTAGGGTTGCACCGATTAATCTGCAAAAAAAAAAACAACAGTTTTCTGCCCAAACAACCATTTTGAAGCTTAATCAACCATTTTGAAGCTCAATCAGTATAAGCCTTTTTAACCCATTAATTGGCCTACGAGAATATGTTTGATAATTGGTATAAAATTAAATAAGCTCAGTAATATCAAACAATATTAGTCATTTATATCCATATATCCATATATCAGCAAGGTGCTGCCTTGTCCTGACAACCATTATGTTAACACTTGATGATGTAAGCGTTACTGCTAGCAGACACATCACAGTTCATTTCAACAGAAATTTTCTGATTAGAATTCACTTTTCATGCAGGCTAATTTCTTTGGTCTAAGTGCAAGTTTCAAATATTTTGAAATCAGAGGGATCCAAACTCTAACTTCTGTTTATTCACTCTTTAAAACTTTACTCTTACTCCTCATAACCCAAATACTTTTATACCAAAGACATAATATATTTAACATTCTTAATCATTATGAATGTTAACTATGACGATGGTGTGCAATCACAGCCAGATTTCCCATAAGGCCAACCTAGGCCATGGCTTAGATCACAGCAGTTGGGGTCGTTCATATTGAAGAAATAAACAATTAAATACCTACATATTTTTCAGTATTATTAAAATGGTCATAAAAAATGCAGTAGTATTGTAGATTTGAATTAAAAAAATGTGGTTCAAAGCTTACAAAGATTGTATTAAATGTTTTTTTTCAAAAGTAAATTATTTTACTGTCATATTAAATTATTGGAAATTACAAATGAACTTTTTGAGGGGGAAGGGCTCAATATTATGGGCTTTAAAACAGGGCCCACAAATTTGTAAACCTTGCCCTGTTTGTAATGCTACAATGCAACGCCATATTTATATTAACATTAACTAGGGCTTAACGGGTGCAGATTGTTTAGAAAATACCCGGTGGGTCCAAATGTTTCCATACAAAAAATTAATTTTTCATTTTCTATATTGTGCACAGTGCAACAAAATCTACTGTCCTATGTCGTAGTGAGAGTGCATTACCTTCGTCAAATGTTTTCGTCAGTAAAATAGCCCACTGGTACTCATAGGAACAGGCAGTTGCCAGATCCCTGAATAGAAATGATGGTGTACAAAAACCCATCGAAAGAGAAGATAACATCATTCATTTTACAACAAAGAACACTAAGGAAATGACAGTCCCAGTATAACAAAAATAGCAATACCTTCTAAAAACAGTGAAATTTTTTTAATAAAAATTCCTTTCTAAAGAAAAGAATCAGCCTATTTTCTGGAGTTCAGATGTTATGCATGAAGCTCACTGTGTGACAGAGGAACAGGAACAATAATAAAACAGATGTTACGCAGGCAGCTCGCTGCATGACAACCTTTTTTTTACACTTATTACTATTATAAAATATTTGAAGTTTGGGCAGAGGGAAGGTTTGAATAGGAAGCAGGACGCACCAGAAGTAAATATAATAAAGAGATAATTAACTGCATGCTGCTCTACTCTCAGTCAGATATAAAAATACAATGAAAATTCTGACAAATCCT
This sequence comes from Lymnaea stagnalis, assembly GCA_964033795.1. Lineage (NCBI taxonomy): Eukaryota > Metazoa > Mollusca > Gastropoda > Lymnaeidae > Lymnaea > Lymnaea stagnalis. The sequence goes on along the minus strand of CAXITT010000338.1, from coordinate 789,779 downwards.
GGGATGCAACTCAGTCAAGCTGTAGTGTATCATCCAATCCATATATGGTGTTATCCACGTGCATTGATAGAGGCGATTTGCTGTCTTGGGAACCCGATTATAATTTATAAGGCCTAAAGTAAAATTCCAGGCCCAGGCCTTGTGATTTCGTCCTGCAAAGTCACAGTCACACCATCGTCACATTGATCACATTGTCATTGTTGTGACAGACGGATGCCAGTAAAAAAATAAATTTTTAAAAATAAGTTAGGCTATTAAATTTATTTAAATTAGTACAGTATAGGGGCCATTTCAGATGATACTAAGAATAACTATTTGTATTTAATTTAATAAGTATTACTAATACTATTAGTAAATTAATATTGGCCTTTCATTATTTTACTTTAATACTACTACACTACACGGACTAAGGCTACGGCTACGGGTTAGTCGGGTGACTCGGATCATCATGTCTTAGTCTTAGTGGCCCGTCTACACAGTGACAAGTCAAACGTTCCTTTTGGTATCCCTTTAATTAATTAATATTTCCTAAACTAAAGACATACATTCTGCAACCATTAAATAACTAGATTTTAAAATGCCACTAAATAATTACCCTTCTTTATTTTGGCTAAGCCTAAACTCATTTTTTAGTCAAGTTGGTTGTTAGATGTTATTGGAGTAGTGATAGTAAGAATGCCACTTACTCCTTTCAAAATTCCCAAGATTTTGGTCAAATAAAATTCCCAAGATTTCCCAAAATTATAAAAATACACTATTTAAGTAATTTAAGAGTTTAAATAATTAATTAATACAATAATGGCTTGAATTAATTAATCGGGAATCCATATTACACCGCAACATAATTAACTGAAAGTTATTTAATTAGACCATTTTTTTTTACTGTAGTTGTGGTCTCAGACTCAGGCTCAATCCAGGGCGGCCGCTCACATTATTTCAAAATTCCCTAGGTTTGGTTTACGAATTTCCCCAGATGATGACCTATAACTATGCCCAGACGCCAGACCATGTGACAGAACATGCAAATGGAGTGGCACATTCATAAACATTACAATAGTGCGAAGAACAAATATATTTTTTCTCTAAATCGTAGGTCTACCGATAACATATTTGTCTTCTGTAATTCTTAGCATTTAAAAATTACATTTTGTTCTATCTTTTAACTTTTAGATCAGGCCTGCACAACATAATCCTGCGGGCTGCATGCGGCCCGCCAGCACCCACATTGCGGCCCGCGAAGAAACGAAATATTCTTTATTATTATTATTTTCTTAATAACTCCACCCCTCCCCACCCCCGTACTATTTTTTTTTCTTTCAGCCCACACAAGTTTTTTACTAAATTATTACGGCTCGCCTTACATTTGGAGTTTTGCAGGCCTTTTTTTTTCTTTTTTTTTTTTAGATTACTAATGTATTTATTTTTTTATTATTGTAATTAATTGACAATGCATTCGATTTAGTCCGTTAATTTTTTTTGAGACAACAAATTAAAAATGTTTACTAAATTATTACGGCTCGCCTTACATTTGGAGTTTTGCAGGCCTTTTTTTTTTCTTTTTTTTTTTAGATTACTAATGTATTTATTTTCTTATTATTGTAATTAATTGACAATGCATTCGATTTAGTCCGTTAATTTGTTTTGAGACAACAAATTAAAAATGTTTGAAAACCGTATATTATTATTTAATTTTAGTAATGTCTTTTGTATTTTAAAGTCATATCCTAAGAAACGCATGTATTGTCATACAGCACACGGTCTGTTTCATGCTGTCTGTGATTTCACGTTTATCTGCTTCCTTTACATTTGAGCTGTTCTAGTTGAGGATGTTAAGCTTACACACCAGTATCTGAATACTAAAGGCTTTACTCTTTACAAAGTGGTGACCAACCTAGAGACCTTGATATTGTTTCTGCACGAGAAGCGCTGTCACTTGATGGAACATGCTATTGAAAAGGCACTTTTAAAATCAGACCAATATGGAATTTCGGTTGAGAGAAGATTAAGGTTTAAGCATAAAATAATAGATGCTGGACTCTCTGTGAGACGAACTGTAGGGAGATGTTGGAGTGTATTGATCGCGAAGGATGTTGATTTCGTTTAAGACCAGCAAAGGTTTAATGCAAATGTATATAGGCCTATATAACGTAACGTTGTTTAAGCTCTTAAATACATTGACCTTCTGACCTTCAATAAATGTGTTTTTGTTCTTGTCATTCTTATACCGTGGACTTATTTTGATAAGAATAAATCAATCGTGGGAGTTGAGGTGGGGGCGGGGGACACCATGAGTTTACCGCACCGGGTGACACCAGCCCTAGTTACGCCGCTGTTGTAGGCCGACTACTCATCTCCCAGCCTGATTTCAACCTCCCCCCTCCCCCCTTTTTTTTCTTTATTTTCATTTTCTATTTTTATACCAACTCATTAAATCAAACTTAAATGTTATTTAACATAATATCAAAGTTCTTTAATTTGTTCGGGTAATGACATCTCTTTGTTGTTCTTTCTATGGCTAAAGTCATTATTAATTTTTATTATTTAAAATTGTATGTATTTATTTAAACTTGAATAATAGGGCCAGACTATTATTTTTGTCCAATTGTTTTGGTCACTATGGCAGAGAAAAATATTTAACCTTATGTACGAAAAAAAAGAGTAGAAACTTTCTATTTATAAAAGACACGTTTTCACCAGCTTACAATTACTGATTTAATTAATCAGATTACTTGTATTTTTAATAACTGTGCCTGCCTTTAAGAAAACGTATTTTTGGCGTACATCTGATTTTAGTATTGCAACATTCTGCACTTTATTGGACAGCAACAGAAGAAATGATAGTGAAAATGTAGGCTTTACTAATGAACACGATAAGCCTCAGAAAATCTTTCACATCAAATGGCAGGGCATGGTCCCAGACCTCGAGTTACTCAAACAGGCAGGTCTCCCCAAAGTCGTTATCATTTAATGCCCAGCTTTGTTGAGCGGGCCATGTTGTGAGACACCCGCCTGCCTAAAATAGTGTTTTATGGCAGCCCCGAACATTGAAGGTGGTTTGCTAGTGAGCAGAAGAAAGGCTTTAATGGTAACTTCTAAAAGCTTTGCTGAAAGCGTTCGATGTGAAACTGGTCACGTGGGAGGATTTGTTGAAGATCGAAGATCATGGAGTTTTCCTTTTTACTCAAAGGCTCCATACAACAAGAAGATAAGATAAGATTCTTTATTAATCCAAATAAATGGAAATGTTTTTACTAAATTGTACATATTCATTTTCAGCACATAAATAAATACACTATAGAAAGAATGCGCCCTGATCAACCTGATCTTAGGTGTCTGTGAGAAAGTCATGAAGTCGGTTGGATGTATCATCCAAAAATATTTTATAACAGTATTTTTCTTCAAATAGTTCCTTGTGTGAGGGATGTTTAGTTTATTATTAGTAGTACAGTGGTCTTATATAGACGCGGTACCCCAGCCTAGGGCTTGGCGCACTGCGCTGGACATAAAAATATTAGCAAACATAATGACGACATCAAACAATGACATACATTTATTATTATTATTATTATTATTTTTTTAAAACAGCTTTGATTCTGATTCTGATAGGGTACGTTGCTGCATCCATGTACTGGCAGATGTGCAACGGTTTAGGAAACGATGCGGCCATCCTAACGGCTCCTAGCGGGTGCCAGGGCAGCCTTGAAACTCTCGATGGATGTCGAGTCCATGGCGGCATTGTCCAGGTGGTTCCAAGCAATTATTGTTCGTGGGAAGTATGATTGTTTATATTGGACTGTGTTACACCAAGGCACAGTGAAGCATTTACTATTGTTCCAGATGTAATTGCACATTGACATGCTTATGGGGTTGGTAAAGGTGAAGTCAGTGTTTATTGAGCGTTTGGCTCTGATTAAACGACCTGGCTTCTGTGGGGTGAGATATGCGTTTGCTGGGATGGCTGGCACTAGGCCCATGACCGCTTTACACAGGAATGTTAGGCAAAGCTTTTCTCGTCTATCTTTGAGAGAGGGGATGTCAAATCTTTTAAAGAGCTCAGTGACGAAGCCATGAGTGATGGATTTGTGGTCACGTGCGATGAGGCGCACTGCATTACGTTGGATTCGCTCCATCTTGTCCACTTCTATCTTTAGGTATTGGTCCCAGATGATCGCACCATATTCTAGTAGAGGACGGACGAGTGCGAGATAGGCATTTCGTTTGCAGGATGTTGGGCAGTGGCGCATATTTCTTCGAATGAAACCAAGTGTGGAGTTGGATTTTATTTAAATTTTGTTTATATGCGTGACCATTTTAGATTATTCGAGAAGAGAATTAAAAAGTATGGATTATTTGATACTTGTTGGAGAATGGTCTTGTTTAGAGAGTACATAAAGGTTGATGGTTTCCTTTCTTGAGATGCTCATTTAGTAGCATTTGGTTTCGTTAAATTTCATGTTCCATTTGTCCGCCCATTTCATAAGGCAATTCAAATCTGCTTGGAGGTGGTTGTGGTCATCGCAGCCATTTATCTCTCTTTAGAAAAGGCGGGCATATACAAACAGAGATGAGATTGAGATTTTACAGTATCAGGGAGGTCGTTTATATGACAGAGAAAGAGAAGGGGGCCCAGCACTGTACCCCGAGGAACTCCTGAGTCTACAGTGACTTTGCCTGATCGGACACCATCCACCACTACTTGCATGGTCCTTTGGACACCATCCACCACTACTTGCATGGTCCTTTGTGTACGGAATGTTGAGAGCCAGGAGTGAAGGTTGCCGGTAATGCCATAGTGGTTCAGCTTATGTAGAAGCAGGTTGTGTGGAACAGTGTCAAAGGCCTTAGAGAAGTCGAGAATTGTCATGTCGATCTGTTTACCTTTGTCATAGGAGGCAAGGAGGTCATTGGTGGTGATGATTAATTGAGTTTCTGTTGAGAATCCAGAGCGGAAACCGTGTTTAGGTTAACTTGGTAAAGATGTTGTAGCTTTCAAAATGGGTCATGATGTGGTTTACAGATTGTTCTAGAATTTTGCATGGTACGGAGCATGGGCGCCCGCAGGGAGGGGCAAGGGGGGCACTTGCCCCCCCCCCCCGGATTGATTGGATAAAAAAACTTAGACAAAAATAGACAAAAAAATTATTAAAGTAAAGAGAAAATAAAGAGAAAGTAATTAAGCTGATGTCCTGTCCGTTCGTTCACCATACAAATACGCTACAGTAAATTAAAACTATATTAAAACATTACTAAAAATTGTTTGCCCCCCCCCTGGAAAGTTAATCGATTTTTTTGCGCCTCCCCCTAGAAAGTTTTCTGCGGGCGCCCATGGTATGGAGGTCAGGGATATCGGGTGGTATTATTCTGGGTTATGACGATCACCTTTCTTGTAGTCACTAGTGATGTTTGTATCAAGCCAGTCTAGTGGGAGTTTGCTGGGTTATGACGATCACCTTTCTTGTAGTCACTAGTGATGTTTGTATCAAGCCAGTCTAGTGGGAGTTTGCTGGGTTATGGCGGTCTCCTTTCTTGTAGGCACTAGTGATGTTTGCATCAAGCCAGTCCAGAGGGAGTTTGCCTGAGTCAAGCGACTTTTGGAAAACGCAGGTTAAGGTTGGGGCAATGTTGTCAGCCAGGGTCTTCAGGACAATGTTCGGGATACAGTCAGGTCCGGGCGCTTTATTGGGCTTCATGTTTTTGGGGAGTTTGGCTACTCCTGGTTCAGTTATGATGAGGGAGGCCTATTGTACCAGGTGAAGGTTTTAGGGATGGTATGACTGTGGTGGAAATTTTGGTGAAGACAGATTGAAACTGCCTTAGGAGACTATCTGCTTTGCACATTAGAAGAAAAAAACAACAGTACCCAACGAGGGTGTACGCAAATATACTTAACAAGAACAAAACGTATGTTTTTTCATTGATAAACACATTGCAGACTTTTATATTGATGTAAAGGTAATTAAATACAGTGTTATTAAAATTTTTAAACTTGTGAAGATGCAAAAAAAATAAATGACTAAAAATACCGATATTGTATTCGAACTACAGGAAGTAAGACATCGGCTTATAATCGGGAACATCCAGTGCGATATTTATAATCGAACACTATACACCTTTAAAAAGATTAGCCTTAAATATACAGATCATCAATTATATCGAGCGTAGCGATATTTCATAGATTCCGCTAATTGTAATCGGTTAAAAGCACCCGATACTAATCTTTTTAAAACTGTTTAAAAAATACAACGTAATCGTTTTTAATTTTAAAAATCTTTATATTGTTGTACACATTCTGCTCGGGGGGGGGCACTTGGCTTTCCCCGGGGGCACTGCCCCCACCCGGATATACGCCTGAAAGAAACACTCCATGGGACAGTGGAGGTCACTGGTGACCTACTGATCATGAAGGGTTGTATTGTCAACAGGGGTAGGTAAGTGTACAAAGTTTCAGCTCAGTTGAAGGCCAGGAAGTGGTTCGAAATTGTGATGGAAGATATGACAACACAAAAGCTAACAACAAACGGACAGAGCAACCTGTAATTATTTATTTTCTCCGGGTATGGGCGGGTAAACAAACTTTGACCTAATTTATCACAGGGGTCCTTGAAATTTGCGTGAGGAGATACTGATCTTCCATCGAGCGCCTCACCAAGTGGCGGATAGGAGAAAGCCCACCAGATATGGAGGGTACCGGGGAAATAAAATACCCGGGGCGGACCAAAATCAGAACCTACTGCCTTGTAGGAAGTGGAGGGATCCACAAAGGCTAGGGACCCGACCCAATACAAAGGCAGCTACCCTGAGAACTGCAAGGATCATCCCCCCAGACGGTTGTGCGCAGGGCTGACGACCCTGTGACGTAAAAAAGCTAATGTTACGAAAGTAAAACCACATTCAGAAAAACGGATCATATTTTTATTATAATATGTCTCCTGGAGAAATGCTACGAAAACAACATTGACATACACCAACTATTAGCGTAAACAGGAATTACTTATACAATGCTCTACAAGAACTTGAAGTCCCTAACAAGCTTACTCGGCTCATACATATGACAATGGCCAACTCCAAAAGTAGAATCAAGGTACAGGGAGAATACTCTAGGGAGTTCCTAGTTAATCGGGGCCTCAGACAAGGAGACTCACTATCATGTATCCTGTTTAACATCACGCTAGAAAAAGTTATTAGAAGCATACACGTTAGCACCAGTGGAACCATAACAAACTACTTCCAGAGAGATACTACAGAACAACGACCATCAGGAACCTTATATAGCCAACCATTGCAGTACCTGGCATGTGCAGATGATATAGCACTACTGGGTAGAAACCGTAATGACATAATTAAAGCATCCAGGGAACTTAAAAATGCCTCATTCAAAGCTGGCCTTGATATAAATGAACCGAAGACAAAATAGATGATAACGTCAAGAAACTCCCATGCTGATAATAACATCAATTTAAACAACCACAAATTTGAGAGAGTGGACACATTCAAATATCTAGGGGCAACTATAAATGAGCACAATGAGATAATGTCAGAGGTGAAAGAAAGGATAACAGCAGACAACCGTTCCTATTTCAGTCTACAAAAGCTACTGGGAAACAAAAACCTATCAAGGGGAACAAAGAAGACAATATACACCACCATCATAAGACCTGTAGTAACGTACACTAGTGAGACCTGGACCCTCACCAGAAAAGCAGAGAACCTGCTCAACACATGGGAGAGGAAAATCCTCCGGAAAATCTACGGACCAGTGCTAGAAAATGATATCTGGAGAATACGTACAAACCAAGAACTTTACTATTTGTACAATGAACCATCCATAGTCACAATGATAAAAAAAGGCAGACTACGCTGGGCAGGACATGTTGAAAGGATGCCGGAATGCAGAGCAGCCAAAATTATATACAGGCAGAAGCCTAGGGGCAGACGACTCACCGGTCACCCAAGGATGAGGTGGATTGATGATGTGGAGACAGATTTACACCAGTTGGAGGTTCGAGCATGGAGACGGAAAGCCATGGATCGCTCCGAGTTGAAGGATGTGGTGGAGCAGGCCAGGGCCCTACATGGGCTGTAGTACCAATGATGATGATGATGTCCTTGAAATTTGACATTTGTTGACAAGGGGGAAGGAGAAGGTAAAAAATTGTTAATATAATTTATAGACGGCCCCTTGTGGTACAGGGACTCACTTGGGTAAGGCAGTGTCGGACATTTTTCACCCTCCCCCCTGAATTTATTTAAATTGCTATGTATTGTGACGCCTCCAGTAATAAACAACTTAACAAGCCGACCAAGTTTTGCCCCCTTGTGGTACAGGGACTCACTTGGGTAAGGCAGTGTCGGACATTTTTCACCCCCCCCCCTGAATTTATTTAAATTGCTATGTATTGTGACGCCCCCAGTAAAAAACAACTTAACAAGCCGACCAAGTTTTGCCCCCCCCCCCCCTGAAAAACTGAAATGACGCCCCTGTTGTAGTAATGTAGAATTTAGGACAAATGGGCCTATATTTTTTACCATTAAAAAAACAACTAATAAAGAGTCGTGAAGCAATCAAGAAATATGCACATCAAAATTAGTGCTGTTAATAGTAGACCGCATATTTAATTTTTTTTTTTTTTATAAACGTGATATTTTTGGTAAACTGTGGGAAAAGGTACATTTAGATCATGAGCAACATTCTGTTCGCGACCACTGATCCAGCCTAAACCTTATCTGAAATTACTCATGACAATGTATGTGCAATGTCAAAATAATCAATCATTAAAAGTAAGTCAAAGAAAAAAAATTAGGCTTACTATACGAGACCTATATTTTACTCTTACGATTTTGGCGTGCAATGTAGGCCTACGATCTTGAGATGTCTTTTACGTTTTTATGCCGAGACACGCCAGTACTACGATTTTAAGGGACCTAGTTAAAAAAAATAATAATTTTCACCCAGCAATAAGGGTGGGGATAGCGAAAAGAAATAGTTACGCCCCCAGCACGGACAGACAATGTCATCAGTGTGTTGTCTGTCACTAGGCTAAATTCTAACACAGGGATCGTTACCTCACCGGGATCGTGATCCAATCATGATCTGGATCTCACCGGGATCGGTATTCCATCGGGATCCAGTAAGGAAAAGGGAGGCCTTCGGGAAATCCCCCCCCCCCCGACCGGATCACATCGGGGAACGAAAGGGTAAAAAAGTTATTAAAAATTTTGGTATTCCATCGGGATCCAGTAAGGAAAAGGGAGGCCTTCGGGAAATCCCCACCCCCCCCGATCGGATCACATCGGGGAACGAAAGGTTATAAAAGTTATTACAAATTTGTTAATTAATAGGCTGTAGAACTTGTTTTTTTCCAAATGCAACCCCGGGAAACGCCTGATACATTAGCTAGTAAGTAATAAATTACAAAACAATTTTAATATTTATTAAATACTAAAATAAAAAATTATTTATGTCAACAAACTTTAAGTCGGTTAAGTAAGGGGAACCTAATTTTTCATAAGCATAGCGATTAAATCTAGAATGATTTAAAACTATATTTAGGTACACACAAGTGCATCGCTGCGTTTTTTGAATTTATAAAAAAACACCTGGTCAACCACCTTCCCAAACCTCATCCCGACTTTTGTTCAGCTGACTTCGGCGGACGCCCTCAATTCGCTCACCCACCACATCAAAGTGGCAAATGACGGGCACATTTTTATTTGCAATAATGCACTGTGTTTAAATATGTGAACGTCAGTCATCTACTTTGAGAAGCGATCTTATAAAACATGCGATGGGAATAGTTATACTGTATATTTATTTATTTACCAGTACAAAAGGATATTCCACGATTTTGAATTGGTAGAGTATCATTCTGAGACTATATAATATTACTATATTGTAATTGTACTATACTGAAAGTTCTAATGTAACCAGGTCTGCTATATTACTGCTATATTAATATTACAAATCGATTGGCCCAATCCAATGTAAAACTTTATTTGTTTTATAATATGTATTTTCATGAAATAAAAAAGGGCAAACAGTCGTCTATCAATTTTGAAAATGCCTGAATTCAAAGGATTCACCAATAATGATGTTTTATGAACAATTTGTTTGCACTTTATTTTTGAATTAGAACCTTTTTTAAAAAAAAAGTGTGCCAGATTATTCTGGAAATGTGTAGGACTTAACAAATCATCAAACATCAATAAATGACATGTTGTTAAAGCCTATCCAAATCTGACATTTGAGAAGTATTAAGCATTTGGTGGTTACTTGAAAATTTAACTTTAAATAAAAAAAGACATTTCTAATTTAATAATCTTTGTTACGACGAATGTAACGATCGAAACATAAATTTAAATACACATTTACGTAACGGTTTCCGACTAAGCAACTACTATTTTGCCGGATTTGACTTCTTCGGGCTACTACGCATGCGTTGATTCGATTCGAACTTCCTTACTTCTGTGTTAGCATCCCAGGGGACTTTCGAGTGTGGTTGTGACGTGAAAATTGTTACTGCTGAGTGTGTAAGGTTTTATAAGTTCTTTTTTTATGGATCCAAGAATTGCTTGGTATCCACCTGAACAATTGGGATATGCTCATGATTTATGGACGCGAATTTGGGAAGCACAATATTGTTTAGACAACATGATTCTGGGATCAACATCGGACCAAAAACCACAAGATTATATTCCACTAGACAGCCCGACAGACTCGAACACTTTACATAAAAAGCAGGATATTGTTCAAAAAAGAAAAAGAAGCGAGAATCGCGCTTGTACATATGGTTTAAACTTTTCTTCAAATAAAAGGATTTTAGAGAACGATGGTCTCACTCCGTGGAGAAAACCTCTTAAAAAATATGATCATGGTGTTTTTGGGTAAGTAAAGAAAAAAAGTAAAATGGCGAGAAACTTGTTATCACTAAACTTCACTAACAGCTGACAGGGCAAAATCATAATCATGATGAATCATTATACCTACTATTTCTATTTACATGATTTGTTAATACTCTACCACCAATATACTCTACCAGATTATTAAGACACAATTTGTGTAAAAAAATAAAACAATAAAATAATACAGGTTAATCTTTAAATTTAAAAATGGCTACACACTTTTAGACTACTAATAGATTCACACAGTCACAGAATTAGAAAGAATACAAATGCAAACGTTCATCAGTACAACCAAGAAAAACAACTATTACTATTCATATAAATAAGTATAAATTCAATTTAATTTAAGAATGGGCACATTCTTATTCATTCGTTTTAGGTAGTATTGTATTCACACATTTAGTATAAATTATTATAAATATTCTTTTGAACCTTGTCCTTGTAATTAGGGGTGTGCCGGATCCGTTTTTTCCAACCGGATCCGGATCCGGATTTTCTTATGCGAAATCCGCCGGATCCGGATTCGGCCCCGGATTCCGGAATAATCCGGATTCCGGAATAATCCGGATTCCGGTTTCTCCCGGATTTTGGTACTATTGGTAGATACTTCGGTAAGTCAAGGTGGACTACTACTTTTTGTGTATGGGAATTCGCAATCGGCGCCAAAAAATCCGAGTTTTTAATTTTCCGATGTGTGTGTCTATTTATTATTAAATTAGTACTTTCGATATATATTTGAGTTCCGTTCCATTTGGATAAGTGTCTTACGAGAGACGCCATGTTTCTACGCGTTCGCAGCAGGTTATGCAGCTCGCTCAACCTAATTTCGCCATGGGGTTGGCCACGCCCCCCTTTTTAATGGCGGAAGTTGACGATACTTAGGAAATATTAATTTATTATCACTATTTACATCAAAATAATTGATAACTTGTGTTTCAGAATGCATTTAAAGACATTTAAACTGGAATGTTTTAATTTGAGCTTTAACAACCCGGTAGAATCCATATTATAAATGATCAGAATTTACCGTGTGCAACACGTTGTCATTGGCAACCATTCACAGCCACTTGCATAACTGTATCGTAGTACTACCTCAGAGTTTCATTCATAAGAGTTTGCCGTGTGCAAAAACTATTAAACCATTGGTCAGGGAAAGCTTTAATTAATTATTCATGTGCCAAAGTTGAAAGTTTAAACTAAGTCTAAACAGTATTTTAGTGATAAGGCAGGGAATGCGTTGCCTTATATAAACTATATAGTCATTGCGCATGACGGGATTGGCGGAATGAGATCACAGAATGTGGAGATGCAGTCCATGTTAAAAAATGACAAACCAAGTCGTACTTTAAAAATTCATAACTTTAAAACTACAACAGCTAAAAATATGATTTTGGTGTTATAATTCTTTAAAAAAATTACATCTTTTCAACTATGCCATTGGTTTATTTTTACAAAAAGTTTAAATTTTCTTATCAAAGTCCCTACACTATTGGCCACTATTAGCGGTGCTGACTCTAGCCTCTGGTATGTACGGAATATTAAACATTAAACAAGCTCAACGCTCGAAACAATCGATTAATGTATCGTGATCGTGTGGAATTCGGGAAAGAGAATTACTTTTATTTCAGATTATGATCCGGTGAGTCACAAAATCTGGCAAATTCCGAAATCCGGTATATTCCGGAATCCGGTTGTTCCGGATACATGTAAATCCGGCGGAACCGGATTTCACCGGATAGTGCAAAATCCGGCGGAACCGGATTCCGGACCGGGGTCCGGCACACCCCTACTTGTAATGTAAGTTGGATTTTAATGAAAAACCAGTACTGCCCATACTGCTAAACCTATTTTAACAGCCTATTAGTATCATCATACTATAATACTACTATCAAACTGTAGGCCTAGCCCTATTCAGCATTTCATATTTATATTAACTACTGTGTAATTATAATTATGGACTGTGGTAAGTTTTAATTTAATTATAATATAGTATATAGCCTAAAGTCTGTGGGCCATATGAATCTATGAATTTATCTTATCAACAAATGATATATTATACAATCCTACTGTGGTTTCTAAGCCTAGGCCTAGGGTCCCATAGTATTTTACATTTAAATATGAAAAAGAAACTCCCTTTTTTTTTATTACTAGACTTGCCATTAAAAAGAGAAGACTCACTCTAATCCCTAATCTGTATTTTAACTCTTAGATAATTCATTAGGCCCCTATATGTTTATACCTTTTGTTAATGGAAAAATTGTTTCTAATACAGAATAATTAGTTCTAGGATACTTGTTATAGTTATGCTAAAAATATAGGTATATTATTCATTTTCATTTGTACTCTTTCTCTACTTGTATTATTTTAATAAGTATAGACGCCTCTTGACCTAAATTATTATATAATATAGGTCATTTAGTTAAGGCAGTTTAGAGCTGATTTCTTCAGTTTTAAATTATTTTTAACTGCTTACTGAGTTTAAATTTGGCTAATCTTAAATGCTTGGGATTCTATAGGCTATAGGCCCATGACATAGGTAGTGACATTTTTGTTTTGAATAGGGAATGTTATGATGAATACTTTGCTTTTAATGAAAAACTTCAGGCATGCACTTGAAAAGGGATCCTTGTTAACTTTGACTTGGTTCCTTTGATACACACTAAATTAGGGGTGTGCCGGACCCCGGTCCGGAATCCGGTTCCGCCGGATTTTGCACTATCCGGTGAAATCCGGTTCCGCCGGATTTACATGTATCCGGAACAACCGGATTCCGGAATCCGGAATATACCGGATTTCGGAATTTGCCAGATTTTGTGACTCACCGGATCATAATCTGAAATAAAAGTAATTCTCTTTCCCGAATTTCACACGATCACGATACATTAATCGATTGTTTCGAGCGTTGAGCTTGTTTAATGTTTAATATTCCGTACATACCAGAGGCTAGAGTCAGCACCGCTAATAGTGGCCAATAGTGTAGGGACTTTGATAAGAAAATTTAAACTTTTTGTAAAAATAAACCAATGGCATAGTTGAAAAGATGTAATTTTTTAAAGAATTATAACACCAAAATCATATTTTTAGCTGTTGTAGTTTTAAAGTTATGAATTTTTAAAGTACGACTTGGTTTGTCATTTTTTAACATGGACTGCATCTCCACATTCTGTGATCTCATTCCACCAATCCCGTCATGCGCAATGACTATATAGTTTATATAAGGCAACGCATTCCCTGCCTTATCACTAAAATACTGTTTAGACTTAGTTTAAACTTTCAACTTTGGCACATGAATAATTAATTAAAGCTTTCCCTGACCAATGGTTTAATAGTTTTTGCACACGGCAAACTCTTATGAATGAAACTCTGAGGTAGTACTACGATACAGTTATGCAAGTGGCTGTGAATGGTTGCCAATGACAACGTGTTGCACACGGTAAATTCTGATCATTTATAATATGGATTCTACCGGGTTGTTAAAGCTCAAATTAAAACATTCCAGTTTAAATGTCTTTAAATGCATTCTGAAACACAAGTTATCAATTATTTTGATGTAAATAGTGATAATAAATTAATATTTCCTAAGTATCGTCAACTTCCGCCATTAAAAAGGGGGGCGTGGCCAACCCCATGGCGAAATTAGGTTGAGCGAGCTGCATAACCTGCTGCGAACGCGTAGAAACATGGCGTCTCTCGTAAGACACTTATCCAAATGGAACGGAACTCAAATATATATCGAAAGTACTAATTTAATAATAAATAGACACACACATCGGAAAATTAAAAACTCGGATTTTTTGGCGCCGATTGCGAATTCCCATACACAAAAAGTAGTAGTCCACCTTGACTTACCGAAGTATCTACCAATAGTACCAAAATCCGGAATCCGGGAGAAACCGGAATCCGGATCCGGCGGATTTCGCATAAGAAAATCCGGATCCGGTTGGAAAAAACGGATCCGGCACACCCCTACACTAAATTGGTTCCTTCTGTACACACAGCAATGTAACACCCGGAAAAAAAAGTGCACAAAACATTAGCCATCATTTTATTTTTCACTAAATTTTATTAATTCCTAGTACTGCCAACTTACATAAAAAAAAAAAATGTATACATAACATTTTTATATATTTTGTAATATATTAGCCTTAACTTATTGTACTGCAAAATTCACCCAAAGACTGTCCATTACCTCTAATTTACCATACAACTTTTGGGATCCAAATCCTGTACAGAAAAAATGGAAAACTCGAAAAATGTACAATTTGTAACATTTTCATAATTTTTATCTGTTTTGAATGCATGAATCAAACAGACCTGTTTACTTGTCACAAATGACTGGGACAGGGGTTAACAACAGAGCTCCATTGTTCTTCAGATAATTTATAGGGTGATTTTGGGGAGGGAACTGTTAGGCGCATGTGGTAAGGTTAATAGATTCTCATATCTTAGAGATTAGGGAGATCAGACCTGCCAACACTTCCAATTTTATTGGAATTTTACAGATTTTTTACCCCTCATTCTGACCTTCCGACAAACCCTTTAAAATTTCCATTTTCCGAAAATTATAATTTTTCACCCGTCATAAAAATCCGAAAGCAAAAAAAAAAAAAAAATCGGGTATGACAGGAGGTGGTGCATTTCGATGATGCCACTTCCTTTGTTTCTATGAAGGGTCTACATTTACAGCAACCGTATAAGTTCTCAGCCTTGTCACATGACTGTTAATAGTCAATCAGAGTTTACGGTACTTCATTTCAACAAATTCAAGATAGTCTGGACATTTGCATGAAAAAGAAATATATTCAATTCTACAAAAGAAATACTAGAACCATTGCTGACACATATAATAAACAAATGGTTAAAAGGGTACAATGTTAAATAAAGCGTGACATGTCCGCTGGATGAATATCTCGTACACTATTTATCCAGGTGCCAGACGTGTAGACACTGCCTTGTTTTTATCCAAGGGAACCACTATGTCCAAATAATGCCTCAATCACCAATTAATCTGATCAAGATTCATCCTTTTACTGGGCTAAAAAATTATTTACTTTTGTTGTGACTTTTTTTTTCTGTTCACGCTTTTTGTAATTAAATGGATAAATCTATTTAAAGTGGTGGGTACAATGATATTAAAAAACATATTTTAACAACAAAAAAACAACATACAACTGCAGCTAAAAGCAGTGAATCTAAAATATCCATTCCATTGTCTAATTTCTTTGCTAATGAATCTGATGATTCAGTTATCAGATCGGAAGTTTTATTTACTGCATTTCTTATTGAAGGAAATATGTCTCTAGCCAACTCCCATAGTTTTAATGCCAGAGCCAAAGAAATGTTTCCAGACTCGAAGATTGTGAAGAAAAATTACAATGCAACAAGCGCAAGCCTGAAAGTTGATACTCTTTCTAACTTGCCTGTAAATATAATCAATTGCAATGTTAACCTTCAGTTGCCCAAAGAGCTGCTTGACAAGTGCGAAAAGGCCACTTGGTAGATGCTGGAAAACTGAACTCTTAGCAGCCTGTGTCCATTTCGTCAATGGAAAATTGATCAATGGGAGTTTGGTCAAACAGAAATTTGATCGCATTTTTATTTCAGTTAAGACGATCTAATTTTCTTCAAATTTCTTTTTGAACGCACCATACTATATAGTAAAACAAAATAATGCGTTCAAAAAGAAACTTGATACAAAATTATAACATCTGAACTGAAAATAAAATGTATCAAATTTCTGTTCGGTCAAACTTCCGCCGATCAATTTTCGGCTGAAGAAATTTCTTTCAAACAAATTTCCAGTAACCTGTGTACATATGTAAATAAAATGGATAGTCTGTTCTGTATATAAACATTTCCAGTAATGTTGTTCTCATGTTCTGTGGTGCTCTGTGGACTCTACAAAGACAATGGAGGTAGCTTTATATTTCTATATTTACTATTTAAAAAAAAGGCTTGTGGCACTTGTGCATTAGTATGTAGATCTTGAACCATATCCCCCCCCCCCCCCCCCCCTTTTTTTTTTTGGCAGGTTGGCGGGTTTGAGAGATGTTTCTTTCCAAAATATTATGTCTCTGGCCTTCCAGACTTCGCATTATAATTTTAATGTTAACAACGGAAGTTCCTAATTGAACGGAAATGAGGGGGGGGGGCATGGATGGGGTAATAGCTAGCATTACTGGACCACCTAGGGAGGTAGAGAATTGTATATAAGATAGAACTCTTCGTGACAAAGGGAAGAGTTAGAAATTCTTGGACGGTCATTATGAAGTGGTAGACGCAGCTATACTAGACGTAGTCAAGGTTGGAGCCAGTGATAGACTGTTAGTCAAGTGTTGGGAAAAAAACTGTACTGAATTTGTTATATTGTATTCATCAATACATCTTTTATCTATAACTGTTTCTGAGGAGTTGCTTGATCATTCATTAGTGTTCTGTGTTTTCTTCATTGAACTTCTCAACTCCTGGACTAGTGAACAATCACAGAGAGGAACGGCCCCGTACCAGTCACAACAACACCAATACCACTTGGTACATGACCATAAGTACAAGCCATACCTCATAACACCATCCCATCTGTGACATTACTCCTACGATTTTGGCGTACACTGTACAATTTTGAGATGTCTTTTACGTTTGTTCATCAAGACCTCTCACAACTTCAATTTTAAAAAACTGGGTTGAAAATATTTATTTATTCCTGTAGTTTTTCTGATTGAAAAATAATAAATAAAAAAAGTACATGTTCTGTTGTTTGATTTAACCTGCTCTTTACATCCAGCAGTTAATGGATCGAGAAATAAAATTGGTTGCGGACCAAATATTATGTTTGCCTTGAGAGTGGAAGGCAGTGGGTTGATTCACGAGATTTTGTATCAGGTGTGGCAGGGGAGGGAGCTGTCTAAATATTTTAGTCTATAAAATTAACAATGCCACATTTTTGTAATGATAGTGGTGATGGTCATATTTTTGCATTGTGTGTTTTCATAATTAACTCGCTAGGCACAGCAATATAAGCGTAGTAGCCTTAGTGACAATTTTAATCAATTTGGCTTTTGTTTTCTTCGGTGCTGTATGACATAATTTTGTGATATAATTATTTCATTAGCTCGCTCTGAATGTTTACTCAATTTAAATTGATATCTATAGCAAATACACGTCTGCAAAACAAAGCGACAGCAGTTTGCAATATAATTGTCAGTCATCTACCTTTTAGAAGTTCCCTTTTGTGATGCCAGCATAACTGGATCCCATTAGACATGCAATAATATCTTCCATATGAGATGCCTGCGTCGCATCCTTGGTATTAAATGGCAAGAAAAAGTGACTAATAGTGAGGTCCTAATGCGTGCGAATACCCAAAGCATGTTCACAATCCTTAGTGAAAGACGCCTGTCTACCGATCCAGTACAATTTTCTTAGAGTCCCGGCCGCATTCCGAAAGACCTCCTATATGGTGAACTTGCTTCGGGAAAGAGGAAAACAGGTCGCCCACGTCTGCGATTTAAAGATGTCTGTCAAAGAGACATGAAAGCAGCCAAAATACATACCAGTGACTGGGAGTATAAGGCAGAAGACCGATCTACGTGGCGCACAGTTGTCAAAGAGGGCGTCATGGTAGCCGAGGAGCGAAGAATGGAAGAGGCTGCAGACAGAAGGGCTAGGAGAAAGGCCAAAACATTTAGTAGCACGGAACTCATGTGTATAAATTGTGGTAGAGACTGTCACTCGAGGATAGGACTGCACAGCCACTCGAGAAAATGCAACCCAACCCAACGGTGATGCACCATCGTCTCACGAGACGGAAGGATGCTGATGACAAGTAGTTATATTTATGTATTTATTTACTGTTATATGTATTGGACGATTTTGTACGATCTTAGGAGTTTGAGGTTATACAAGTCTGATCAAAGATGAATTAACTCCCCTTTGATGCACACACATTTTAGCATGTTTTAATTATTAATTAATGGATAGATTGCATTATAAAAATGAAAATAGCTTGTTTTCTATCTGATGTTCATCAAATTTTGAGGTGTTTTTTGTTTTTTTTTAAGGGTACCATCATGGAGGAAAATGTCATGAGGATAGAAGTTGTATTTTTATCTCTATGCACTATGTAGATATAAAATGTTAATTGGAAGTTTCTAATTGGCCAGTGAGATTTAAGCTTCCTGTTCAACTTTGAATTTATTGCACTGCCAATTTGAACATGTGCCTTGTGCACTCAGTTTTCTTTTCTCAACACAGTAACAACCTGTACAAAAATCAGTACAGCCATACACCTTGGCAAATCTAAAAACAAAATTACCGTACATGTAAACCGTACAGGTTGGCGTGCATTCATTTACATTTAGTAATTAAGTAGGTATTCTGCAACCATGAGGAAATAATTGTATTTATAAGTATATATATTCACTTAAGCTTAGGTCCTATAATAATATAAGATATAATAGTATATTGAAATAAGTTACATAGCTGGCTCCACACATTGTCGAATTAAGACCTGCCCACAAGCAGTTAAAATGTTGCTTTCTCACGGTAGTGTAACTAGGGGGTGTGAAGGGGGAGGCCCCCCAATCAAATTTTAGCAATATCCGTCATTTTGAGTTTGCTTCAACCTTATTCTAAAATATCTCAAATAAGAAATGAAAATATTTTCCAGATAACTGAAATTTGACGTTTGTTTAATTCTAGTCATTCCTTTTGTCATCAAATTGTCAATTCTTTGATGATTATGCAGTCTTTGGAAACGTTTACCACTTGTGTTGTTAAACTTTTTTTATTACCTCCTATTTCTTTAAATTGGTTTGCATAAAGATGCCCCAGATTGCCATCAGTACTTTACATATTACTACATCAATACAAGTACATTCAAGATCAAATAAAATCCCTTGAAATTGGATCCATTGTCACAGGCTCCTGGTCACATGGCTCTTTTGCCCTGACTATATCCGGCACTGATTCTACATTCCGTAAAAGAAATTGTTACAAGGAAATAAATTAAAATTATTATTATTATTAGGATGTAGCAAAGAGATTTGAAATTTTTTTTTATTAAAAAAATAATTTGAAAATAAAAAAGTTCAGATGAAATTAGTTGAACTGTGAGTGTGAGACTTACTTAATTCATTCAACCTCTTTAGCTCTTCTTAGACACATTTTTATACAAATCTGCCAAAATTGTTGCTTCCATTACCGGTATCCAAATATAATGTATAGAACAACCATCCCTGATCTAGGTTTTCACCATTTAGAAAAATATGGGTTAACAAAATTAAGTTGTGCAAGGAATAAATTGGTAAATCCAGGAATGTAAAAATTCTGCCCGAATTTGTCATTTCAGTTTCCTTTAAGGCTGTAGACACATTTTATATAAGAATGCTCATTCCATTGTATACTATCGTGTGCTGATTTCATAATTCAGATTGGTTCCCTTTGTATATCTTATTTACTCTATTTTAGATTCACTCTTGTGTATCTCCCTGAAATGTTTCACCATATACCGCAATATGTAATACAGAATGACTATCACTGATCAGTTGCATTG
This sequence comes from Lymnaea stagnalis, assembly GCA_964033795.1. Classification (NCBI taxonomy): domain Eukaryota; kingdom Metazoa; phylum Mollusca; class Gastropoda; family Lymnaeidae; genus Lymnaea; species Lymnaea stagnalis. The sequence goes on along the minus strand of CAXITT010000338.1, from coordinate 769,330 downwards.
TTATCTGGGGGGGGGGGGGGTTTGTTTGAATCCTGTACTTCTATTGGACATTTGTTTGTTTGACTGTTGTTGTTTTGCGTGTGGGGGGGGGTTGAATCCTGTACTTCTATTGGACATTTGTTTGTTTGATTGTTGTTGTTTTGTGTGTGTGGGGGGGAGTTAATTTTATTATGGATACTTGTATGTCCAGAATCTGTCCAGGTTCAGTCACCTATGGCACGGGTGGGCAAACTACAGCCCATGGGACACATGCGGCCTGACAATTGATGTTATGCGGCCCCCGAGGGCATTTAGAAATTTAAAAAATTACTTTGCTTTTAAGTTATCTTGAAATTTACAGAATTTTCATGTGCCGTTATTATTGTTTTAACATTTTTTTAATAAAACTTCTTTCCAATTTAACAGTCCTTGTCCTTTGTAAGGAAATGCTAATATGGCAAAATATATATGCAGCCCTCTAATAGCTTGTCATTTGTCAATTTGGCCATACGCACACAAAGTTTGCCCACCCCTGATCTATGGTATTGTCTGATTTTTATGTCCAGAATCTGTCCAGGTTCAGTCACCTATGGTTTTGTCTGATTTTTTTCTCCCTCTTAGTTCACAACCACAAAATACTGAGAGACTATAAAAAATATATTTGAATCCACTAAACTGCTACTTTATATCTATATATATTAAAAATGTGTTTTGATACACCATTACTCAACAAGACATTTGTTTTAATACAAACTGCGTGGTCATATACTTGAGCCAGTTTCCTCCGTAAAGTACCTGGGTGTTACCATTCAATGAAATATAAAGGTCAGCTGGGACGAGCATATTAAAAATGTTATCAACCAGGCAAACAAGACCCTGGGGTTCTTAAGGCGTAATCTAAAGATTGGCAACTCCTGTGTGAAAGAAAGAGCCTATAAAGCCTTTGTCCGTCCGGTTTTAGATTATGCATCTTCAGTCTGGGACCCATTTACCCAGAAGAGCATAGACAGGTTGGAGGCAGTCTAGCAATGGGCATCACGCTTTGTCCTGAACCGCTACAGGAATACCTCTAGTATTGGCAGCATGCTGGAAACACTAGGCTGGTCACCATTTGAGGAACGATGACTTTCCAGACTCTCCATAATGTACAAGATAAATAATGGGCTGATCCACTGTTCCAGTATTAAACAGAAACTCGTCCCTCCCCCCATAGACAGCGATGAGGCTATGACAGGCAATTCCGGCTCATACCAGCGAGAAGCCAATATAGGAACTGCTCATTCCTGCCAAAGACAATCATGGACTGGAACAAACTTTTAAAAGGAACAGTTGAGGTGACAACACTTGACACACTATTGCCTCAGGCCTTCCAAACCCCAGTGTATGATACCCTCACAAAGTATCCCTTGCTACCAGTGAAATATCCTCAACACCAGGCACAGAAACATTGCAAATCCCCTCTACATGCATAGGAGCCAAAATGATCAATAAATTGATTGTGGGCCCTTAATATATAGAAGAAGAAGAAAGTTAAATCCATGATGGAAGAATCTTTTATTCCTTCATTCTATATCTGCATTTATTATTGTGTTTGTGTGTTTGGGTATTTATTCCATGAAAATTATTACAAAAAGCCCAAATTAAAAATGTAAAAATTGAAATAAACAAGAAAAATATTTTTGGTGATTATTTTAAAGCATGGGTGGCCAACCCAAAAGGCTTTGTGTGCCTCTTTGATAGCCAGTAAATCGTTTGCGGGCCGCATGTCTTTAATCCTTTTATTAAAATAAACTCTCTCTGAATGATGTGTAGAAATATCTAATTTTAATGCACATAATAAATTGCTAAATAAAATGAAATGCTAAATATCAAAATAAAACTAATGTGATATCATTTTATCTTTCCTCTCACATATCTTTTTGAAATTCATTTCTTTGTCAATTTAATGATGAACAAATAGTTAAATTTGTGATGAATCAGGCATTCATGGGCAACAGTATTTGACATGGTGGGCCGCATGCTGGCCACGGGCTGTTAAAACAATTGTATTTCGGGTGTAAATGTTAGCCAGCATTGGTGAAAAGAAATGGTCATGGCATATCAAATGCTTGGGTTGTCCGAGCTGTACTTTCATGTTCAAAATAGGACTTCATTTGTGCAGTCACCAAGTGAATGGGGAATTTTACAAACAACGTTAAAATGGCAAATTCTAGTCTAGTCATTGTGCTACTTAGGTTTTGTTTAGACAGATACAGACCAATTCAGTTTGAAACATCGCTAATAAAAGATCCATTTGGTACAGATGCACCATTTTAACTAATCTTGAACATTATATAGATAGACTTTTCTTGTTTTTTTTTTCTTTTAAGCAGCGCCTTATTTCTGCCAGTTGCTACTAAGGCATTCTTATCATTCTAAGTTCTTAAAAAATTCTAGCATTTCAGGGACAAATTGGGACTTTTTCTATTGTGTTTTTGAAATGTGTTTCTATGATCTTATTCAAAACATAAATTCAATTTGTTAACTACGTTGTTGTCGTCATCCCTATTTTTACTTGTACACCTACCAGTGAACATTCTTGATTCCCAATTGGACTGCCCAGTATATTGAATAGTAAGGCAGTGCCCATTTCATTTTTCCCCATATTGATTGGCGTATTTCTGAGAACTGCATGGACCACTGTTGAGACAATATCGAAACTGAAACACTTTATGTGTATAGTAAGCTTTCATTGCACTAAGCCGAAATTTGTTTAAAAGCTTTGTGCTAGTCAGTATTGTTTTCCTTAATTTTTTTTTTAAACCGTAAAAACAAAAAAAGGTAACCCTCAAACGGAATGGGAAATCTCATGTCTGTATTGAATCGGTGACGTCGCCATGATCGAGTTTGTCTGAATCATAGTAACGTTAGGTAATGGATGTTGGTCATGAACTCATAAGGCAAACTGGAATAAAACACGATTATGATTTAGTTTGGAAGTAAGTTTTCTTTTGACTCCACCTAAATTGTCGTATTTGTTGCTAAAATGCCTATCAAATGCTGTTTTAGTCACACATCATATAAAACAAAAATTGCTTTTATCAATCGAGTTTTAATTATATTGCCGAATAGCGTTTGAAATCATTATAAAACTCGTTTAGCAGAACTGTTAAAAAAGGTCCAAGTTCCACATAGACAGTTGTTTTTAATGTCCAAGTTTCACAGAGACAGACAGCTGTGGTTTAACGTCCAAGTTTCACAGACTCTGACAGCTGTTAACGTTCGGGTTTGGTCCGATCACAGGGTCGTGTAGGAGAGAGAGGGAGAAATGAGCCGCTCATCCATCCACTCGAAGAGCATCTCGTGAGATATGTGCATGGCTGAGGTTTTGTACCGTCACCTATAACGTTGTTTACATATTATTGCTGGCATGGCTTCAGCGTGTTCAAGTGGAAACCTTTTTTTTTTTCCTTTTAAAATATACCAGAAAGTTTGAAACAAATATTAATATTCCCAGCACGTTGATAGCATCGTGTGAAAAGTCTAGCTATATTCATTTTCACGGACTGCCACAACGTTAGTAAAAAAATATGTGATTGAATTAGCTGCGCGTTATGTTAAAAGAACGTAACAACTCTTTGAGCACACACATTAGCGGGTATTGAAGAGACAGTAACAATTTCATCTGTATAACGTCAGTGACAATTTCATCTGTATAACGTCAATAACAATTTCATCTGTATAAACGTGGCTCGACACTGTTCAAACGATGAATTTTCTCCACGTTTTCTATTACCCAGGGTCGCCAACCATGATCCATTGGCAAAAACACTGAATGGTGACTTAGTACAGTATTGAACATAGTCTGTTTATATATGTCATACACATTACTTACGGTTGTGGGAGAGAATGCACAAGTGGGGGGGGGGGGGGCGCTACTACCATAATCCAAGCTGTCACTAACATTGATAGCTGTTCATTCTCGAGATGTTGGTAACAGTAGTTGGTATACATGTAAGTAAGCGCACTATATTTTCCGTAAACCAAGTTAAGACCTTGAAGCTCGGTGTGGAAATTCAAATTTTCTACGCATGTCACTTGTCCTCGTCTGTTCAATTAATCTGGGACCACTGTCAGATTTTAGAAATGTGCGTGGATTCATTTTAATGAGCTGCTGCGATATAAGATATGCGCTTGGTTATTCCATCTGCACTAGACCCGTGGTTATTCCATCTGCACTAGACCTGTGGTTATTCCATCTGCACTATACCTGTGGTTATTCCATCTGCACTAGAACTGCACCGGATTTCTGCCTCTAGGAATAAAATGAGAACAGGGGTGGGGAAACTTTGCGTGCGTAGGGCCACATTGACAAATGAAAAGCTATTAGACTTATTAGAGGGCCGCGTATATATTTTTGCAATATTAGCATTACATCACTGTTTACAAAAATTGGAAAGAAATTTTATAAAATGTTAAAACAATCGTAACTGTCCATGAAATTCTGTAAATTTCAACAAGACTTAAAAACGAAGTAGTTTTTTAAATTTTCTAAATGTCCTCGGGGGCCGCATAACATCAGTTGCCGGTTCGCATGTGGCCCGCGGGCCGTAGTTTGCCCATCCCCGAATTAGAATATGGGGGGGGGGGGGCACCGGTCATAATTTCACTAAATCAGCACCTGATTTCTGACACAGGGAAGGAAATTAGAATCCCGGTTACCACTGTTGCCGGTTCGCATGTGGCCCGCGGGCCGTAGTTTGCCCATCCCCGAATTAGAATATGGGGGGGGGGGGCACCGGTCATAATTTCACTAAATCAGCACCTGATTTCTGACACTAGGAACGAAATTAGAATCCCGGTTACCACCGTCATATCTTTCTAAAGCTGCTTCCTTTGGGGAGGGGAGGGGGGGGATTCCCCCCTCCCCCTACAGAAGTATGACCGGACCATTCAATACCTAACCAATCGAGATGTTGTTGTGGATCTATTTTCTCAAGGGCTAGTGGGCTCGGGACTATTTTAAGGAGCCAGCCATTTCTTCGTGTGTGTAATTGTGTTGCTTTATATATTTAGAACCATGTTCACGATCTTCATGACTCGAAGTTTGATCTTGACACGTCTATCCCATTACCATTTAAGTGTTCAAAATCTAAGAGGTTAGCCATCTGAATAAGCTCGGCAAAATCGCGTGATGGGAGCAGCGCCAAAATGTCCATTCATTGGACTTTTTACACAAACAACTCTATGTTGGATGACTAGCTAATGATTAAGTAGGACCTCATGAGGTGCGGACATTAAGACGGCACCAAATACCCAATTATAAGGGTGACAACTTGTATTTATAATTAGAGGAATTACAACCGGCATGTTATTCGCAACTTTTGCTTGGCGCAGTCTCATTTCCTCGCCGGGTCGGTGTATTGTGAACTGAGCAAAGTCTAATCTTGATAATTAATTTGAAGTGTGCACTTTTGTCAAACACACAGTAACATTTTTACTTAATAGTGACTCACAGAAATAAATCTGTGCTGGAACATTCCTATCATTAGCTTTACATGTGTCCGCAATGGATGACGCTCGCATGACGTCATTCGCCGGAATAGAATGAAGACGTGTCACCGACTCCATATCCCCGAACTCCATCTCAACAGTGACATCCAAAACTGCTTAAAACTTTCCCGAAAACGCACTTTCAGTTTAAACGGAGACCTGCCACCGTGCGTGGTAGTCATAAAATGACTTAACTGATGAGTGTGTAAGCCAAGCTTTGTGTGTTGTATCACTACAGAGTAGGATCGCTGCATGTTTAACAATAGCCCCTGTGCCCTAGTCTTAAATTCACTTGTTGTCCATGCGTTTGATACCGGCGTATCGTTCTAATACGGGAGCCCGTCCTTCACGTCAGGCGAGGGGGTTGTCTAATGACGTACTGCCCACGCACTCAGTGCGCCACGTGAAAACTTCACGCACACTCAGCACGTTTCTGACATTCCACGCAAAGCTTGGGCTGTTTTCGTCGCCCGCCCCTACAGCTGGCTTGCAGTTCACTCACGACTGTTATGACTGTGATCTAGTTTACCTACGGCTACTGGCTTGATACCGCCTCCACCGTCTCCCAGACTGATTAGATTTTAAACTGTATCCAAGTTCTATTAAAAAAATCACCCGGTTTTCTTTGTATAGTTGACTCCTGCAATGATCATACTATCTTTCTTTGATGCGTTACAGTATGTCATTTAAAGTTAATATTCGTGCGCTACATTTTTGGCTACTTCAGGTTCAATAAAAGGCTATATTATTATTATAGGCTTGTAGGGTCGATTCATATAATAATCTGGTCAGTTTCAGGCATCTGTCAATAGCTTCCTAAGTCCTGTATAACTAACAAACTATTCATGATTTAAAAAAAACAAAACAATATCGTGTCAAAGACACCCACCCCATTTTAAATGAAAAGTAAAGATTTTATGTTCTCATTCTGTTAGGGAAGTTAAGAATGTACTTGCCAATGACCTGTGGCTAATAACTGTAACTCATTGACATGAATCTAATGCAGGCACTAGGCTCCCTTCTTAAGTATTCACAAGAATATTTTGTCTTCATTCATAATCATAGGAATCTAAGGCAGAAATTAAAATTTTCCCTCATATTCACAAGAATCTAATGTTGTAATGCAGGCGTTAAACATGTTCTCCTCAATATGCACAGGAATCTAAGGCAGTCTTTCCTTCAAATTCACAGGAATCAAACACACTATTGTAGATATTAAACCAGGGGTGGATAACCCAAGAGGCTTAGTAGGCCTCTTTGATATTCATTTGCAGGCTGCATGTCATTACATCCATCCCTGTGGCGCTACAGCCCATTTAGGGCTTTGGCCTGCCTCACCACTTCCTTCCACTCAGACCTAACTAATGCCTTTCTTTTCCATGCTTGGACTTTCAACTGCTGTAGATCTTTTTCCACATCATCTATCCACCTAAGCCTAGGTCTGCCTTTGAGCCTTTTTCCTCTGGGGTATTGGTGATGCATCCTCTTCGTTCCTCTGTCATTGGCATTCTCTCTAAGTGTCCTGCCAAGCGTGCATGTCATTACACCTATATTAAAATAAACACCCGCTAAATGTTTATCTCATCTTAATGCACATCATGAATTTCTAAATAAACAAAATGTATGCAATATCATTGGTTCTTTTCTCATTTATATTTTTACAATTGATTTCTTCGTCCACCAAATAAAGAACGATGAAGTTTGAGGCGGGCCGCAAGCTGTTCTGTTTTTGAACTCACATACATCTAAAGCAGGCAATAGAGTTTTCCTGTGTAGTCACAGGAATCTTTTATGTATACTATCACAAAGTAATGCAATAATAACGAAACAAAATCTCTCTAGCTCATAATTTTCATCCCCTTCTGTATCCTGATAATCTGATTTCTCAATGTTTGCTTTTTTCTCCCTCATTACAGTCCTCTATCTATAGTTAAAATGCAGGTTGTATGTCATCTATGTATGTGAAATTTTTAAAATTGGATACCATATCCAATCCATGCAGAGCAAACTATATCTGAATAGTCATTGTTATGCTTCTGTAACTGTCAGCTGAGATGTTTAAAGATTATTTAAGCCTGGTGCCTGTATTGAGTAATGTAAATTTAGTTATCTTATTGATTTATGCTAGGTGATAGTTTTAAACCTTTTTATACAATAGTCTTTTTAATTTGATCATAACATGTTAAAATGTTTTCTAATCATGAGATCTTTGTGCATGTGCTGAGGCCATGCAAATTCAAAAATATACCTAGGTTATTGGGTGTATTTAAAGAAAAGCACTCACTCTTTTCAGATGATGCTGCTCTGAAAGAGAATCAGGGAACTCGATAAGCTAATGGAAAATTAATTTTTATCCTGATTCATTTTTCCAAAGAAATGTAGCCTCAAGGTCCTCAAGCTAGAAATTATGTGTAGTTTACTTTGCAGTTTCCATTTGAAACCAGTCAGATTCTTCTAATCAGTATTCCAATTTTATTTTAATATAGATTGCATGAAGAGATTATTGACTTCTACGAACACATGTCTCCTCAACCTCAGGAAGAAAGTATGCGCAAAGCAGTAGTAGATCGTCTGAGATCTGTTATAAAAGGTCTTTGGCCCAATGCTAAGGTAATAATTTTAACACTTGCTGAAAATGTTAACAATTTATAAAAACATATTTAACTATTTTGATAATAAAGGGACTATAGTAAAAATATCTTTTACAATGTTAAAATACGATTTTTAATCTATAACTGTTTGCTTTATTTTTCAACAGGTTGAAATTTTTGGCAGCTTTAGAACTGGACTTTATCTTCCCACCAGGTAGTAAAGATTCTCCCACCTGAAAGCTTTCATTACATAAAATCTTTGGAGATAATGAATAAGAATCATAGTGAACTATCAATTGTTAAAACTAATACACAAGTTCACTCTAGGAAAACCGCTGTTGGATTTTTTAAATCAGATTATAAAGGATTACCATTATATATTGCCCTTGTTATATACCGTTATATGGTTTTGAAATTTAATCTATTTTAAGATTTGCCTTGTAGAATGAACAATACATAACAAAGGACTTAAAACAAATATATATAGAAAAACGGTACTAAAGCTAGTGATACTAACAATATTCAATTTAATTTCACTAGAAAATGTCTATAAAAATGCAAGCTAAAATAAAAAAAAAAAAAAAAAAAAACTTTATCAAACTAAAAAATGTCTAAAAAAATGCAAAAAAAAAAAAAAAAAAAAAAAAAAAAACAACTTTATCAACTTACAGCTCAGCAAGTGAAATGTTACCTCTAAAAATACAAATGTTAATATACACACACTTAGAGTACAATCAAATTTTACATACCAAAAATCTCTCCTTGGCAGCTAGGAAAGCTACCGATAGCTACAGGCCTATATATAAGGATTAAATAAGAACCATATAGTAAAGAAGTTCTAGAAAGTGCGGCATTCTTTAGAGCAAAAATAGAACGTTTTTGAAGGAAAAAAAACAACTTTCCCCAATATATGGGGGGGGGGGGCACCACCGCACTACACATTTAATTGGTGACGTCAAAATCAAAACAAAGGGGGAAACATTTTCTGGTAGCTAAAATTAGCCCTACACATATGCGCCATAACAGCTTCATAAAATATATTTGGTGCTTCGTAACTAATCAGTGAAGATTGGAAACATTTTGTAATCAACGGAGAGTACCGATTTTGAATTTAAATAGGTGACTGAGCATGATTTAAAAAAACACCTGACTTTTTATTATATACCATGCTATTGTTTCTGTTAGAAGAAACAGTTATCTATAACACAGTTCCTTTGTTTTGATTCTCAGTAATTCAAAATCAGCAGTGAATATTGGTAGAATTAGCTTAAATAGATTGAACTTTGTGTCCATGTCTCTTCTTCGCTCTTGTTCATGGGGGTTAATCTTTTTCCTACAGAGTTTTTCTCAGACTTTTTTTTAAAAATAAATACCTATAGATGACTTAAAACCAATTGCCCATATTTTTGCATCAATGGAACAAGAAAATTAAATTATGATATTATGAAGTATTATTTAGTTGACAGTCTTGGAAAGATAATGACTGAAAAAATGACCCACTTTGCTCTGAAAAATCCCCATTTATTACTATTCATTATATGAGTGGAATAAAGTAAAAATAAAAAACAACAAACAGAAAGCAGCAAAGGAAACAAAATAGTCTTTTATCTGAGCAGAGCTTATGTTCACTCGACCCTTTTTATTTGAAATTTAATATATTGGCACAAAGCTGATAAAAGGATAATTTATTACTAATTTCACGTTTCCTGCAGCCTTGACACATATCAATGTATGCTTTTATGCCATAACAAAATATCTGTATTTCAGTGACATTGACTTAGTTGTGTTTGGAAATTGGGACTCCCAACCGCTCTTTACGTTACAGAATGAATTGGTTGCCAGAAAAGTCGCTCACCCCTCCACTATCAAAGTTTTAGATAAAGCATCTGTAAGTTTATAAGATTGTATCTAGTGCCACAATTATCAATGGAATCATTCAATTTTTATTTACGTTTGTTTTGTGATGAATTCATGATTACTTTACTAGACTCATTTTCATTGCAAATTATATTTTAAGCAATCGTAAGAAAAATATGTTTTAGCTCCTCATTCGAGAAAGGCATCTTATGTTTGGCAAGATTATTTTTTAAAAATGACATTCAATGTAAGTTGTTTTATTTACTTGTTTTATTTTTAAAATTTCAATTGTTAACTGAGGGATTTAAAAATTATGGGCAAAAAGACAAAAATAAACTGTTTTGTTAATGGCCTTATTATATTTCTATGTTTCTTAAAAACCCTTGGCTGTTAAAATTACATTTTAATGAGACTTTCACCAAATCATTACTATAGTGTTTTGATTGAATCTTGTTTCAGGTACCTATAGTTAAATTGACTGACTCTGAGAGTGATGTTAAAGTGGATGTAAGTTTTAACACTGATAGTAACCAGAATTTTGGTGTGGAGAGTGCTCGTCTTATAAAGGTTGGTTTTAAAAGAAATATTTGTTTGCATTAACTTATAACAAGTCAATTGAATTTTGTTTACGTAAGAAAACTTAAGTATTTCAGTATTTTAATTATCATTTCATATGATATTAAATGTAGAACTGGAAATACAGACATACTAAAGCCTTTGTCACTCTCTGTTGAGATATTCCTTTCCATCAGTATTATGTTTCAAAGGATAGGATAGGGAAAAATATACACATTATATGATAGGTTACCAGGTTAATTTGTGTGTAATCAGGTGGGAAAGACTTGTTTTTGTTCATATCTTAATCTTGTGTGGTTCCAGAACTTCATTAAATAACTTGGAAATATTTGGATTAAAATATTTGCATCTCCATAGAATTTGGTCCCTCTTCCCTTTTATTTTCAAAATTTTGGAATCAAGCTAATGACAACCATATATTCACAAATTTATCTGCCAATGCTCTTCATATATATTATATATATTTATATTATCTATGCTTAATTGCAACTGCTACATTCTGGCTTTACATACTTCTGACAACTTATTTAGAATATATGGCATGGAAAAGTATTTGATCATTACATTTGTGGCCTTCTCCCAACAACAAAGACAATTATATAAAATTAATGAGAAATTATTTTATGATCTTTTTTTTATTTTACAAACTTGCAGGATTACATGAAAGAATACGACTGTTTAAAATATTTAGTTTTGGTGCTCAAGCAGTTTCTGCTCCAAAGGGACCTGAATGAAGTGTTCACAGGGGGCATATCTTCATATAGTCTGACCTTGCTGGCAATTAGTTTTTTACAGGTACACAATGTCATAACAATTTTTAAGTGGATTTAGCTCATCCAAATTTCTGTTATCTATTTATAGTGCTTGGTCTAAATTTATTTCAAGGTATTTCATTCATAATTTGTAATTTTGAAGCTAAACATACATTTTTATTAATTTTAAGGTAATTAATTGCTGATTTCAAATTCTATATTAAAGAGTTCTTATTACAAATACTCTTACAAAGATTAAACTACTTGTATGTGCATTTGTGTTCATCACAGCTACATCCAAGGGCTAATGCTACAAAGGCACAAGTTAATCTGGGGATTCTGCTGATAGAATTTTTTGAGCTTTATGGACGCAACTTCAATTACCTGACAACTGCTATTCGCATCAAGAATGGAGGAGCTTATCTTCCAAAAGATGAACTATCGAAAGACATGGAGAATGGTTACAGACCTTCTATGCTGTGCATTGAAGATCCACTCAAAGCTGGTAGCTAAATATTTTTAAAAATAATAGTAAAACATAATTTTTGAACTTATTTTGAGCATAAGTTCAAAATTGTTGCTCTAATACATGGAAATTGTTTGCAACCTCTATTAGTTACGAACTCTGATGGAAAATAAATAATTTTATAATTAATGCCTAGCATCTATTTATTGCTTTTGTTGTAATATTTGTGACAGGAAATGACATTGGACGAAGTGCATTTGGAGCCATGTCTGTAAAAAAGGCCTTTGAGTATGCTTATCTTGCGCTCAATCATGCTGTTGCGCCACACAATATTCATCTGTCACAGCACAATGAAAGGTAAACCTGTAATACAATAATTAATGTCAAAGGACAAAAATAAAAATATATTTCTTTCACCCATAAACACAAGCTATGATGCTAATATTATAAAACTGAACAATAATTATGCCTATGCTATAATGACTAACTGAAGATTTATGCCTTATGTCATATAAGTGCTTAGGAGTAAAAAACACATATAGATTTATTCAATGCTCTGTGCTATCATATAAATTAATGGGGGGGGGGGGGCAGTTTTTTTTCCACTGAGTCTGATTATTTTTGGAAAATACCCCTTTGGAAAATACCTGGGGGGTCCAAGTTTTTTTTATTCAATGCTCTGTGCTATCATATAAATTAATGGGGGGGGGGGGCAGTTTTTTTTACACTGAGTCTGATTATTTTTGGAAAATACCCCTTTGGAAAATACCTGGTGGGTCCAAGTTTTACCAAAAAAATGTTAACTTCTTATTTGCTATAATATATGCCAGCTTTTAAACAATATTATTTAGACAGTCCTACACACTACCTGCCAGCCTTTAAACAGGCCTACAGACAGTCCTACACCCTATACATCTGCCTTTAAACTGTAGTCCTACAGAATCCTACACCAGACATGTGACTCTTTTAGTCGCCTCCCCCTAAAGAATAAAATCAACCTAAACAGAGTTCAGATGTAATGCATGAAAGCTTGCTGCTCGACAGCCATTTTTTTCACTCTGTACTATTAATATTAGGTGGAGTTGGGGGAGGGCTGACTGAAGAGGAAGCAGGGAGAACCAGAAGCAAAATATATATGATATATATATATTTATATATATATATTACAAAAATGTTAACAATTATTTTCTCAAATAAAATCCACCAACTCATGTTGTTAACATTTATTTTTCTTGGATAGCATCCTAGGAAGAATTATCAGAGTTACAGAGGAGGTCATTGAGTACAGGTCGTGGGTAAAGAATAAGTTTTCAAAAAGACAAAAGATGAATAAGGAGAATATGTATGACGTGGCACCATTTGAGTCTTCCCCACCACCACCACCACCCCCAGCATCACCCCCAGCTGCAGATTCAGCTCCCATGAAAGCAACAAGTAGTAAACAGGGATCACATCAACAAAGTAATGAGGTTTCCTATGCTGCTGTAGCTTCTAGAAAAACTGAAGTTGCTAGGTGAGTTGAAGGAATTTTTTTAAATCAGTTATTGGCTTCACATAAATACCTGACTTTAACGTAACTGTTGGGGGGGGGGGTGTTTGGGTGTAGTTGCTAATTATGTCTGTCAATTATATTTTTTAAGTGGTGATGCTGCATTATATTTTATTCTTGTGTCTGAATGAGCTGTTTTCCATTGTTTTGTTGCAAGTGTTTGAAATTAAGAAATCTTAAATTGATCTGCTATAAGTTAATCCACCTCATCAAATAAAATAATAGTTAATTAAGACTGGGGTTTTACATAATCCGTGCTTAATGTACAGTTAAGATGTTTATTCTTTAATTTTAATTTCTGTATAGCGGTGTGTAATTATTTTAAATGTTGTTGTTTTTGTTGTTGAGCCTTCTCGTCCATGAGGGGCATCCACCGATCATCGTCGGCGTCTGCGTTTCCTCCAAGGGCATAGGCCACCTACGAGAGACCTCCAGGCATCTCTATCCTGGGCCAGCTTCTCCAGGATCAAGAAAATTGGCCATGAATGGAATTATTTTAAATGCTTTATTTTTATTGTCCTGTCTTTCTATTTCAAGCTTCCACACACCTTCTTCCACTTTTTCCTTCACACATGTTGAACTCGGTCTTTGATTTATTATCCTTTTTTTTTTTTTCAGAGGGGCATCAAGCAGCAACTTAGCTGAAGCAAGGAATTCCAATAGCCTGACTAGTCAAGAGGGCAATGGTGAGAGCGAGGCCAGTGACTCCTGCGGGAACAGCTCAGGTTACAAGTCTTCAGCCAGCTCACAGGCCGGGTCAGATGGGAACATCAGTGACACTGTAAGAAATAAATTCATTTGAATTCATCATCTCCTTCTTATGATTTCATCCAAGCCCTCTATTTTCATGTAACTATTTAGCATTTCTACTTAACCATGCTGGCTGTGCTTTTTAACCCTGGCACTGCTACTATTTTATAGTTTTGGCAAGCAGTCCAAACAGAATATGCAGTGATCTTTCTGAATAGCTACACAAGTGGGCTTTTGAAACTGCTTCACTTAAATATATTTCATTTAAAATTGCAAAAATATATATTTATTTGTAATTTTGATGCGCACCATCAAATAGTATTCAAAGTATCTTTCTTCTGGGATTTTCTAAAATCATTAATTTGAAAGTTATTTATTCTAGATATTCTAAATTGCAAATATTTTATTGTTTATATATTTTCTAGAAATGTATTATTTTGTATGATTTCTGAAATTAATTCCACTGTTGAATTTCAGGATTCAGAATATGGAAATGAAGCCAACCAGCCTCGACAAACACACTTGTTTCAACATAGTGAGTCAATACCAGGCAGCAAAACAGGACGTTCATCAGCATCTGGTGGGCACTACAGCGGAGGTCATAACCCAAATTTGGCGAGAAGTAGAGAATCTTCTAAGCCATCAGTATCACCTCAAGGCAACAACTCAGGTGTTAAACCACCACGGGATGCCAGCAATAGCAGTGTGTCTTCCTCTCGTTCATATAATGGCAACAGTAGCAGTGGGGGTGGAGCTGGTGGCAGCACTAGTGCAGTCTTTTATTCAAACCGCCACTACAGTTCTTCAGGCTACAATGGTTTCAATGGGGCTTCTCATTCTCAACATGACCCATCTGCATATCCGTCTGTCCAGCACCATTCTTATCTATTGTCGACCAATCCTGGGCCGTCAACGAGAGATAACAGAGAACATTATATGTCTTATGGGAATGGGGCCACATCACAAGGAGGGATGCCACTGCAACAAGCACATCAACGCCCTCCCCCTGTTCCTTTCAGCACCTCTCACAACAGTAACTCAAGGTCAGGAAATGTTAAGGTGTTCAGCAGGCACAATGCAGGAGGTAAACAAAGACGGAAAAGTGGTAAAAGAGATAATTCCCAAACTAGAGGAGGCAGCAGCGCCAGGTGATATGAAGTGGGCTCTGTTGACAGAGCATGCCTGATGTAAAAATCTATATACCCCCTAGTGTGTGATTTCTACAAGATGAGTATCTGTGCGACAAGTTATATTCTTTAAATGAAAATACAGTCATATCTATAGATTACAATTAAATAACTATTTCGTATCTAATTTATATAAAAAATAATTATAACATATTTCCATACTAGGCTGCCAAACACATTGGCCGTCACCATTGTTTAGCTTTGACATAACTTTGCTGAGGCTTTTTCCAAAATTTCAACAATTAGTCATGTGAACTTTAATACAGGATCATACTGTGTTTATCAAGTGTGACCATATTATCAGCTGCCTAACAGAACTGTTTAAAGTGTTATTGTTTTCAATCATTCAATCATGCATCATTTTTTTGTGCCGGTGGAGGAGGATATCAAAGCCATGGAGTGTTACAGCTTATTAGTTTAAGGGTATGATTTTGTAGTCTGAGGTAAACTTTGTATAAAAGATTTGATGTAATTATTTATTTGACACTAGGCTAGCTAATTCGGCGTTTAAACCTACATCTGGGACTGGTGACTATGACTTTTCATTAATATATATTGTTGTTTTGTTGATTAATCAGTAATCTTTATCAACTCACTTGCCTAGGTATATATTTTTATGATATAAAATTTTATAACATGCATAAAATAATTCATTTCATGCAACAAAAAAATAATAAAATAAAGAAAGGTATCTTTCTTGAAGAGATATAATCTTTTTTTTTTAAGCACTATGAAATTATTTGAACTGATAATTTATTTCATTTTTGCACAAAAAGTAAAGTTATCTTTCTAAAAGAGATATTATCTCACAAAAAAATATTAAGCACTATGAGGTGAGTTGATTCTTACAGTATTGATTTGTATATGATCATGTTGAACTATAAAAAATTTTTAAATTGTGAATTTTTAGATGACCAAGTTGAAATGAAAATTGTTGTTTTTAAAGATAAAAGATAACAAATTAAATTTAAAAAAACACCAACGCTGTCATAGCTTCATTATGACTATACGGTTTTTTAAGTTGGAACTGTTTCTCTAAGTGTGCTGGATGGGTTGCTTGAAATGTAAGATAATCTGTATGCTTGTCCCGAAGTTTCTGGAAATGGCAGCTGTCTAAGTTTAGTTCTAAAATTTTAAAATTGTTTCAAAATAAATGTCCCCAAAAACAGTTTTCAAAACGATTTTACCCTCTGGACATCGACCAACGGTATTTTAATATAAGGTAGTGACTTTAAGTTTTTCCTTTGTACTTTTGTGATACATGCGTGTATAATAACTTTCTAAATTTGAACATTGTAGTACTTACTAATATTTAAAGAGATATTTTCATCATTTCCCTATTTTGAAAAAGTTTTGAATGGAATAATTTTAAAAGAAATACATGATCATCGTTTCTTTCTTTTAACCAAAAAAAAAAATGAAATAAATAAAAAATGAAATATTTAAACAGAAAGTAGTGTTTTACATATTGACTTGAATTTTTTGCATTGAATTTTGGTTCATCAATTATTTCTATTCATTTATTTTAAGTCCAAAATTAATTGAAATTTTTAAAAATTATAAATAACCTTTTGTTGTCTGTATGTTAATTATATTTTTTTTACTTGTGTGTGCAAATCAATCAATATATTTATTTTGGTACAGAAAAAGTTCTGATCAGCAGCAATGAAAATTAGGAATATCTGAGCTTGTAATGTGTTTGAAGTGGTGATAACAACTTTCTGTAGAAAAAAAAATTCCTGTGCCATCTACAGTGGCAATGTGTTTTTATCACTGTTTTATGATATCAAAACATATTTTAAAAAAACTAAAAAAAAACTTGAGAATGGATTAAATTTTGATGGATGTTTAAAAGTAGAATTGATTTTTTTTTTATAATGTTGAGTATATTGTTAAGTCATCTGATGTTGAGATTTTTTGTTAGTCATCTGATGTTGAGATTTTATAATTTTTTTAATATTTTTTTTTAAACTTCTGGAAATATTTTGCTAAAGCTGTTATTAGTGACAAACTAAAACTTGATAAAATTTTATATATTTCATTTTTTTTAAATTATTTTTTCAAGCAATATTTTTCACTTTAAAAAAGTTAAAGCTGTTCATTTTTCCAACATAAAAATTTTATGTTTAAGAAAGTTATTAAAAATGTAGTAACCATTATTTTTGTCATGTCTTGAACATGACTTAAAAAAAATAAAAATTAAAGTAATATTAGTAATATTTTAAGTATAATTATGGACAACCCCTTTAAGAACTTAAAAAACAATCTCAATTTTCACTTTAACAGGAGGGTGTTGGTTGATGTGTAGTAAAGCAAAATTTATCTGCATCTTTCATTGAAATTGAGAATTTATCATTGACCCTCTTACAATTGATCACACATTAATCTCTGATAACAATCCTAGAGGATATTGCAAATTGATATGCTAGAATTTATATTAAAGTACTCATTACAAATCATTGCAAAACGGCCATTTTTGTTCAGCAAAGCCTGAAATGTCGAATATTAAAATTTGATTGTTACAAATGACTTCCATTGGCAATGAATGAGATTAAGCAACCATCACTAAGTCTTTAAACTGTTCATCTGTGTTAAACAGATAAAGATTTTATCCTTGTTGTTGTGGTAATGTTTATTTTCTGTAATCGAGTTTTAACAATTTTATTTTAATGTTGTATGCGATTTTCTGCACTTTGTCATCAAACAAACTAAAACAACTTTCTTATAAAAGGGTTTTCCACATTTTATTTTCGACTACTTAATATTCTGCTAAAATATGCTACTTGGTTTGGGCATTAAATGAAGATCACTTCAACATACAGTAATTAGAGTTGAAATTCAGATAACAACACTTTGTGGACATGATTTTTGCAAAAGTGATAAGAAAATGAAAAAAAATCACTCAAATATGAAAGCAATGATATCTTGTTAGATTTCACTCTGTTCAAAAATCGTTTTGTGTTCTTCCGATGTCTTCTGTTCTGAGCATTTTAACTTCAAATGTTTTTGAAATTGATCCAGCTAAACTAAGTTTTTAAAAATTGTTGTGAATTAAACCAATAGCCTACTTCCGTTGCCTTGCTTTCAAATGTGAATCCTTCCAAAAATAAATTAAAACAAACCATAAAACTGTGTGTACTTACAACTGATCGTTGAAACAAAAAAATATGTTTTTAATTAAAAGTACTAACATGCTATGCATTTGTGTACATACATTCTTGTGTAAATAACTCATGTACTATTGCAAATGTGCATTTTTAACTGAGAGTTTTTGTTTCCATGTCCCACTGTCAATGAAATGAGCCAAGCTTTTAGGTTTTAGGATGCTTGATGTCCTTAGAGTTCACAACCCAATTTATCTCAACTGTTTTTGGTTCATGGGAATGTTGGCTTACTTTGCATGATAATGTAATATCCTTTAAAATGTTTGATAAAGTCCCCATTAAAGGAATGAAACTCTGTGTTGAAAGGACTGTCATTAGATTCATTCCATATCTTTCTTAGCTATAGAAAATATTTTTTAGTGCACCACTTCCCGTTAGATTTTATTTATTTTTTTTTTAAGTTAAAAATAAAATTAATTAAATTGTGTTTTTTTAAATTTATGCACCCTTTGTGATCAGTGAAAATTTAGCAAAGATATTTCAAAAATAGAATTTTAATAATTAAAAAATTGTGACTATGCTTATTGTCATAACTGTCACCATATTTAAGGGAAAAGAAGGTGTTCTTATCTAACAGTGCATAAAAAGACAATGGCATTAGACTGACAATTTAAACGTTTTAACTAGTGAAAGTTAATATATACATATATGTAACCGACATTTTACTTCGCATCAGGTTGAAGGGCACTTGCCCCCTTGGCCCCTGAATCAGAGGTGTTATATAGGTCTGAAATAGCGTTATTTAAAATTTAAAGTGGAACATACATATTTGATTAAAAAAATGACTTTGACAAATATTTAGTGAAAGCTATTTCATCTATTATCTGGCTTATTCATGTTTTGTCACTGGGACCTACTACCCCATTTTTTTGTATAGAGTTATGAGCAATGTTCCCTCTAAGGTTTGCTGGTTCGTGTGCAAAGTTTTACAGCATCAAGATTTTTGTGTGCAAAATTTTACAGCCCACAAACACAAACACACACTGGCATGAACATTTGCTTGCAATACTCAAAACATTGGTTATGGGAGAAAATTGTCACAAATAAGATACTTTTGGCTTTGCTCATCTTTTCTGTGTATCAAGTTTTTTTTAATTTAAAGTCTGAAATTATTTTCTCTTTTTCCTAAGTGTGCTGTACTGAAAATTTTTGTGTACAATATTTGTTCACCTTGACCTGTTTTATATATATTTTCTTTCTAAAATAGAGCTCTGTATCAATTGGTATAAGTAGTTACAATAATTGTGATTATGAAATAAGGTGTGTCAAAAGTTGATAAACTACACATCTTCATTAATGCAGTGTAGTATCTTAAATGAGCCTTTTGTATGTAGAAAGTGTCGAGTCAGTTGGTAAATTTCCCCTGCTTTTCAAAAGCAAGCCATTGTTATTGTATGTTTGTGTGTGCAATTGAAGCTCAATGTTTGTAAGATCATAACAGATCCTGAGGGTATAAATTCATTTGCTTCATATTTATTTATATTGAACTTGAACCATTTGTTCTTGCTGTGTTTTGGTGTGTGTTTGGGGAGGGGGAGGTTGCTATTTAAGGAGGACACTCGGGTGTGCCAAGCAACTTAAGGATTTAGATATTATTGTTAATGAACCAAGGAAGATAAAAGTTGGCACTTGATTTCTGACAATATTTGCTGAGCATTTTGAAAAGGGTCGAAGTGGACTGTTAAAAAACAATGCTAGATCTAGCAGTGTTAACAAATGTCAAGAAACTGATTGCAATGACTATACCGGTATGAATCAAATGTCCTCAGCTCATTGATACAACAAATCTCCATCACCTTATAAGTTAAAAGAAACATTGTTTCAACTTTTGCAATTAAGTTTTTGATGAATATTAAAGAAAATAATAATACTTAAAATGTAAATATTACTGTCTTCAGTTTTTAAAAAGTATGCATTCATAATTTTATTCATGTGACATGTTCTTTTAAAGGCTTGTGGTATGCATTATAAGGAAAATCGAAAAAAAATTGTCCCAGAATATTGAGGGTGAATGTTGTGTGGATAGAAGAGACAAAAATATTTGTGTTGTGACAGAATGAAATTTAAGTTGAAGTAGTACCCGAGCATATATTCTTCCAGTTTTAAATCATTAACATAGCAATTTGAAGGGAAAAAACAAGCAAAACAAAAAATAGTCCTGATCCATACTGCTATTAGTTATTTGTCTCAAATTGATGGAACTTACTTCATGCCTAACATACTATGTGCTAATAATGAATTGTTTCGTGCTATTTAGTGGAAGTCAGTTGTGTAAATAAAAATTGTAATGTATGTTTGAAGTTTTAATTTGATAACAAAATATGATGAAGTAAAAAATAAAAAAAATGTAAAATAAAATAAATAAAAAAAAGTAAATAAGAAACTAAAAATGGAATGAAAAAAAAATAAAAACAGTTAAAAACATGATTTGTTTGGTTTTCTGTTGTTTTTTCTTGGTGCATGTCTGCTATCATTGTTTTATGCATATTTGAAAACATTTAAAATCTAAGTAAAATTGATTCTTCCCACAAGTCTTGAATAAAATAAGACTGATTTGAACATGGTAAGTAAAGACAAAATGTAAGGTACTTGAATTAAATTGTCTGTACAGAATGTTCCAACATCTACATCAGAATCATTGCAGTACACATGATCTCAAGGTTCCGCTTATATGTATTAAGTGGACCTACTTCTCCATATTCAGCCTGGGACAGATTTTTATGGTTTATTGGCCTCAGCTGGGGGGGGGGGAGATATTGAGTGTGCCACACCTTCCCACTTCTCCCAAAATAACACAAAACTGTACAACCAAAATAATAAATTTGACCACTTAAGGATGACAATTTTTTAAAACAAATCGTGTTGGAGGAGATAGGCCCAAATCTAGATTTTGCATGACAATATGAATGAAAAAGTAATCATTTTTTATCACCTCCACCCCATTCCCCTCAAACCATACAAGAGCCTAAAGTAGTAAAAGTGAGAAAATAAGTGAATGCATAGTAAAGCATATTAAAGTGAGGGGCCGTCCATAAAGTACGCCACGCTATTTTTGACCATATTTACCCCCCCTCCCCCATGTCACATACTGTCACAAATCTCGGACGCCCCCAAGTACGTCACACTTTCGAACACAATTTTTTTAAAAATTTATACACCTAATTAAAATTTAATCTAAAACACTCTTCACTATTAAACTGCTTTAAAATATAAAATTTCCACTTAAAAAAACAATCACATTATTAAAATGACTTTAATCGTAGAATAGTCATTCATTGAAGCAGTAACTCAATTTAGATTGAATTTGAAAACAAAAATTTCAAAAATTAGACTAGACAATTATATAATACACATCATCTATCTGCTGCTTTTTCATTTACAATAGTTGAGGTCAAATTTTAGAGAATCTTCCGATTATGCAATCTTTTAACACAGGATTAGAAGTAGATTAGCGAAACTTGACCTCCCCCAGTGATTACATAATAAAAAGGACAGTAACATAATTATGGAGCGGAAAACATAGAAATAATAATACTTCAGGCATGACGAAAGCAAGGCTATACATCAAACAAGGCTTCGCATACTAGTGCTTTTAGCGAGAGGAATCGTGAACAACGCATTCAGGAGATACGCATTTCATGCTATTTTGACATAAAACTAATTCAAATGTTTCACAACATTTTTGAAAATTATTTTTAAAGCTATTAAATTCTACTAGAAAAATAAATTAGAAATTAAAATTTTAAAAAATTAATGTGTGACGTCACATATGACCTGCCCCCCACTGCCCCCTGTCACACTTTCTTACACCCCCCCCCCCTCTGGAGCGTGACATACTTTATGGACGGCCCCCGAGAGAGAGAAAAGATGTGGGCTACCGAGATGTGTAATGCTGTGTTCATTCCTGAATGTAAAGAATACAATTGAGGAGTCCAATTGCAAACCCTGCTAAGTCGATTTTTTGAAAAAAAATGAGTTAGTCATCTTGGCTCATCTATGAAGTGCTATTTCACAATATTTTACTAGTTTTTAAAATCAAAACCTGCTAAGTTCGCTTATTTCGCTATTTAAAAACGAAGTGGCTATAGGTACCGTGGCTATAGGTACCCGGGAATGGGAGTCGCTTAGTCACTTCTTTGTTTGGTCACGTGATGTGAGTAAGCCATCACTAGGCTGCTACACACAACAAAATATACTTCATCAGTGCTTCCGCAATGTCATGTTACTTAAAAATTTTACCTTTCGAAATATTCTGGAATACATGCGGTTTTTAAATGAAATCCATAGATGTGACAATAAATATACGTCAGTTATGATTAAAGGAAGAAAGTTATTTCAAGAAAAATTTGTGAGCGATATTCGATGGGAACTATCAATACTATTATCGGCAGGATGTTGTTGAGCTCCGTGCGTGCTCATGACGTCATTTGCGTTTTTATTCAATATTGATGCAGGAGTCATTCCCCTTTGTTTTATTTTATTGTTAATTTTCATTGGACGAAATGTAGTGTAGTTGTAGTGTGTAACGGGCTACTGTTGTCAAGCGTTAGTGTGTTGTATACAGCCTACCGGAAATCTTACTCGTTTTTACTCATATCACGTGACAAAATAATTGACTAAGCGACTCCCATTGGCTATTCGGATCCGGCTGGTCACGTGAGAGCTTTATATATTCGGTTGGTCACGTGATAGTGATAGTTATTACGGATACTTCCTGTCGGTTTGCCATCTTAGAGCCATTATTATCAATCGAGAAATGTGCCATATTTTGAAGAATTTCATGTAGCGTGAAGAAACACGAAGAACAATGTGACGTACATCTCAAAGCAAGTAAGAATACGTTTATGTTTATAATTTTATTGTATTTTTAAATTCTATTCTAAATATAGTTCTATAATGATTAACATGACATCACTCAAGATTCAAGATCAAAGTTGCTTTTTTTTTTTTGGCGAAAAATCGGCTACTGTCTTATCTGTAAATTGTAATGAAAAGTTTGGCTGCGGCTATTCGGACCCGGTATCAGAAGTGGTTCTTTTGAATAATAAAAAAAAAAAACCAAAAACAATTGGAGAGATCAACTCGCGGCCGCCATCTCGGTTATCGTGACCGCCATCTTGGTTATCGTGACCCACGAACTTATGTCCTAAATGTATCCCTAAACTAACCTGAACCCTAAATG
>CAXITT010000338.1:725178-745386 GCA_964033795.1 Lymnaea stagnalis | reverse complement strand
TATTGTTACGCACTGACTTATATTGGGAGAAATTAATCTCCTATTTTAATTTTAATTGGCTCGTTGTAAACAGTGCCTAACAAAGGACGATACCATAGAATCAACAATATTAAAGATACGACCCAAAACAGTTTCTAGTTACAATTAATAAGATTTATTATGTCTTAAGATAATTACAAAAGAAAAGAAAAATATAATTACAATCTTCAACTTACAGTATGGTAGATCTTGTACCGGTACACAGTTAGAATAATGTGCCAATAAATAATGCAAAATAAACACATATGAGCACACAAATACACAAAGAATAAAACACGCCTCGTAATGTTAAGAAAATCTATCTGAAAATCTCCTCCCTCGTCCGTGCCTGTCAATCCCTTATATAGGTGGGTCTACCGACGCCCAAGCCCTGCCTTCGAGCCGCTACAAGGCATTTCTAGAACCATCAGATTCATTCTACAAAACACTACTTGGAACAGAATAATTATTTTTAGTAGTTGGCGGCGTAAACAAGAATACATCAAAGGCCTAAGCCACACCCCTTTGTGAACACAGCGTCTCATGCGGTGTCAATCAGAGGGCACGCACGAGAAATATTATGTAAACAAGCTCTCTATAACAATATATTGTGTAAAAATTAGCATAAGTACTCAAATGGGGTGCTTATCCCATGAGGCATATTTAAAGGCTCTATTTTTTTTCGAAAAATTCATCATAGGGGTCATCTCTATCCAATTCAGAACCCCTTATCCTAATCCAAGGATTCACAACATTATCGTAAACATAATACTCATTTTGATTGTCTTCATTACTTTCCTGATTGTTTTCGTCAGTGTCAGATTCACTGCTAGTCAGCGAGAGATCAAGAGTCTTACGTCCCATGAGGGTTAACGAAAAAGCTTTAGGGTGACCAGCTCTCCTACCAGCAATGCTGCTAGTACATGAATTTCAAATATCCTAGTCCAGAGTTTCCCAAGCATTTTGGAGTCACAGCACCGTTGCTGCACCCACGTCTTTTCAATTTTGCTCTAAGCCACATTCTTTGTGCACTGTAAAATAGCACTTTTTAAACAATCTAATCCATTTTTGAAACCTTATACTTATACAAGAAGACATACCTCATTAACTTCACTTGACTCTATCAAAACAATATTTAATTGATACAGCATAGACGCTGCACAAAACCAACTGCTACTTTAATAAGTACAGAGTACCAAGTAGGTTGGAGAACTAGTGAAAAATACCAACTTAATTATAATTGGCTTTTATTAAGTCCATTAATTTTTTAACACTTCAGGTTGCAGCAGGACACAGTCTGGGAGCCTCTGTCCTAGTCAATTACATGCCATAATAAACACATATTCACATATCTTTACATTTTCCTCTTAACACCTAGCATCATGCTAATCCCCTTCCAATAATAAATATTAGTATCTTGATCCCTTGAATGCACTTTATATAAAGATAAATCCCGCAAGTGCATGTAAAAAATATCAAAAGACAGTGTTGGAATGGCTAGTTTCACTGATTAGGTTAGGGTAAAGTCTTGCACATTCCTAATTTAGTTAAAATTAGATACAAGTCCTTAAAAAATCTAAATTTCTTTCTGACATATTGAGTGCATTTTTGCTGTAAAAGAAATAATTAAAAAATTCAAAAGAGCTATTTAGATGGATTGCTTCTTATATTTAGATTCATCTGTCACTATAACATACATTTTTTTGTTTAAAATCATAGTAGTAATAATCAAGAGTTACATCTTGCAGGTTAGAATTATATTACTATTGATCTGTGACAAAAAATCTTATTTAAATTTTTAAAGATTCACTACTGTAATGCAGTTGTAGTTAAAATCTTGCGCTGAGCTTGACATGACCATTTTGAAGGTTTTCTTTTGTTCATTTAACACCACCTCCCTAATTCCAATAGTGGTTGGACTTTAACTATTTAATAGATTAAATAAACAAAGCTATTCAACTTTCCCTTAGAAAACAAGGAATTTTTTGTCGAAACACCCATGCAAACATGGCTGGTGTAAAAGCAATGATTACACCAAGTGTGTGATTGTGATTATTTTTTTGGATACTTTTTATGATGGTAACTTTCAGGTTAAAATTGTTCTTAGGATATTGTCTTCATATTAATGCAAGCTTGTGCTCTAATATAATAAAGTTTCTGTCTTCTACTAATTAATGTATTATTTTACTTCCAGGTTAAATTTGTTGTTTTCACAGAGATCACTTGAAGACCCCCATCACTGCCGGAATTCACAGCTGCTCTCATGATGAATGTGCAGGAGGAATCATGACATGCCAGGACAATGACTGGTCAACATTTTACTTCAGGTAAATCTAGTCCTTTTTATTCTATTTATTTTTCATTACGTATGCCACTAATTTAAAAATAAAAATTGTTGGTTTTATTTTTTTACATTTTAACTTGATGCTTGATTTATAACACTGGGTAATAATCTTGAGGTAACTTGCCATTATTGGGATCGTGGAAATTTATTCCCAATGGATCATAAGCCAACCACAATCTTAGTTTTGGCCAGGAAAGCCCTGAAAAGTGTGTAATCTGCTTATTAGTGTACTCTTTCAGTTTTGGCTGGGAAATTATTTTAAAGATTTTCATCGAAACCTTAAAAATAATTGCTTATTAAAAAGACTTAAAACTATTAAACATTCAGTATTATCTATAACAGCGACTCACTTCACTTTTCTACATATGTATACCGTAACCACACTGAACAGAATCAGTCATATGCTCACACACAGACACAATCTTATTGTTTTCTATAATAGAATCAATGTACCTGGTGAAAACCTCCTGTGACCGACTCAAAAGCCCATTTATACCATTGAAATATTTTTTGTGTAAATAGGCCTTTGAATAGGGATCTACAGTACATGCTGATTTTTTTATTTATAGCCATGTCTAGACTTAATTATGTGTTGATCATTCTTAAACATCATACAAAAATTCAAATTAAATAATTATAATAATAAGTTTGCCGCTAAATGGGAGAAATAGAGATAGATAAACAGATCAATTTGTTAATGCGGATCATTAGTAGGGCCCTGTCCTGTTTCACCAAATCCTTCCATTCAGACATCATCATCATAGGTGCTACAGCCCATCATAGGGGCCTGGTCTGCTCGTCTGCTCTACAGCGTCCTCCCTTTTAGCTGATCCATGACTTTACACCTCAATCCATATCAGTCTTGGTTGACGGATGAGCCGTTAACCCCTAGGCTTCTGTCTGTAGATCCCTTTTGCTGCTCTACAATCTAATATCCTCTCAAGGTTTCTTGCCCAAAGCAGCCTGCACCTTTAAATTGCAGCAACTACGGATGGTTCCGGGACTGAAAATGTTCATTAGGAAATTGCATCAGCGGGCTGTCGAGCTAGTACATTGGCTCTTTATGCCCTCCCCAAAACACAGACACCCTCACTCCCCAAGCCTGAGTTATTGGGCTGGGAAGCGGAACGTTGGAGATTTCCCTTTGCCGGGACAGCCCCCGCCCGCACTCACTCCATCGAGTACCAGTGGAGGTCACCCCAGCACAAGGACATCCGGTAGCGCTTCTCTCACAGCATCAGGAGTCGGGATTGTGTATTTACATCCTAAAATCTTACCCTGCCCATCCCTGGGAATGCCTGACACCGTTGGATACAGATTTCTACAGTGGGTTTCTACCTTGAAACTAATTTACGAAGCAGCTGGGATGAAACGGTTGCCTAGGTACAACTACTTTAACTGCTATGTAAATAGAACCATTGGCATGAGTTGCCACTATCCACCTCATGCCTCGTATCCTTAAAGGGCAACATGTAATCATGCTCCCTACCTTGTTTCAAAAGTTTTATTTCCAGTTGCAGATTTTCCACAGCTGGTAGCCCTTTAAGTGCTTCCATTTTCGGCAGATACTATGCACGCTCTTTGTCTGCCAGCATAGACTCACGCAATAATGGTGGTTTTGGTCCAAGTCTAGCGCTAGGGGGCAGCACCCCTTTAGCCAGCAAGCCACTACAAACATGTCAACCAGAGCCCCAGGGGATATATATACCCATCCATCATTATCTAACACTGGACTGTATATTTTTCTGAGGATTTTCCAGGTATTGAACAGGTTTTCTTTTTTTTTGTCTGGCTGTTTTGCATTACCATTGGTCTTATGATAATAAAAGTTGTGTATAGGGCCATTGTAGTTTTCCTTGAGAGATTTCTGCTTCCTAGTTGTAGCTCGTGTAGGCCGAAATAAGAATAGCCTGCTTTTATCCTTTCTTTCATCTCTGTCATTTCATCTGTCTCTCTCACTCACTCATTCTCTCTCTGGTGTGCTTGTTTACTTTGATTTTTGTCACCTTTGTGTCTGATATGTGACATTAACATACACTTTGTATTCACTTCATTTACCTTTAGAGGTAACTCTTCTAATTCATGGAATGCTTAAATTATATCAATGCTGCTTCTCCCCGGTAAAGCTATGTTGTCTGCATATGCCAGGTACTGCACTGGTTGGGCTTTTTAAAGTTGGTTGGTGTCCTGATGGTTGAGATTCTGATACGTTGTTTGTGATAGTTCATCCTGTGCTCACATGTATGTTTCTCTGGAAGTTGTTTGTGATAGTTCATTTGGTGAGCACATGCATGTTTCTCATAACGCTTTCTAAAGGGATGTTAAATAGGATACATGCCAGTGAGTGTCCTTGACTCAGTGGCCCTGATTAATATGAAAGTTCCTCAAGTAATCTTCCTGTACTTTGATTCTTTTTTGGAGGTAGCCATCGTCATGTATAAACCAGGTAAGTTTGTTAGAAACTCCAAGTTTCTATAGTGCACTTTGCAGATATTTCCTGTCTAAGCTGTTGTGTAGTCCACATATGGTTGGTGTATGGGGATGTTGTATTCTTAGCATTTCTTCTGGAGACATCTGGTGGTCAAAATATGATCTGTGGTGGGTCTATTCTGTCTGAATTCAAATTGATAGTCACCTAGAATATGTTCAGTAAACCTTTTCAGTTTGTTGTCTGCATATGCCAGGTACTGCACTGGTTGGGCTTTTTAAAGTTGGTTGGTGTCCTGATGGTTGAGATTCTGATACGTTGTTTGTGATAGTTCATCCTGTGCTCACATGTATGTTTCTCTGGAAGTTGTTTGTGATAGTTCATTTGGTGAGCACATGCATGTTTCTCATAACGCTTTCTAAAGGGATGTTAAATAGGATACATGCCAGTGAGTGTCCTTGACTCAGTGGCCCTGATTAATATGAAAGTTCCTCAAGTAATCTTCCTGTACTTTGATTCTTTTTTGGAGGTAGCCATCGTCATGTATAAACCAGGTAAGTTTGTTAGAAACTCCAAGTTTCTTTATCTGCACTTTGCAGATATTTCCTGTCTAAGCTGTTGTGTAGTCCACATATGGTTGGTGTATGGGGATGTTGTATTCTTAGCATTTCTTCTGGAGACATCTGGTGGTCAAAATATGATCTGTGTTGGGTCTATTCTGTCTGAATTCAAATTGATAGACACCTAGAATATGTTCAGTAAACCTTTTCAGTTTTCTTGCTATTAATTTGTTGATGATTTTGTAGGTTACATTAATTAGGAGGATTTTGTAATTTGATCATTCCAGTTTAGATCCTCTCATGTGAATTGAGCGCAGTACCCCTTTTTATTTGGCATTTCTCTGCCAGCTCCTGCCAAATTCTTGATATGAAGCTCTATATTTGTCTATGCAGTTCGTTTTCACTTAGTTTTATAAGTTCCACAGTGATAAGGTCGGTTCCTGGGGCTTTATTATTTTTCATGGTAAATATCACGCTTTTTGTTTCATAGTTAGTTGGCTGCTCAAAGGGTACAGTTCTTGTGGTAGTTTGTAATCCTCATTGGCTCCACCATAAGAGCCATATAGCATCTCTTCAAATTGTTGTGCCCTTCTAGTACCTTTTCTGTGATCAGTTCCTTATCTATAATGCTGATCACTGATAGGATTCCTAATAAATGCTGCTAGTTGTGCTGTATGCATGAATAAACAAATCCATGTCTTAATTGAAAGCTATTTTATTTTATTAAAAAAATGTGATCATTAAAACATTTTTATCTTCCCTTATTATAGTATAGGCTATATTTTAGAATGAAAACCTATAAACATGTTAAAGCTTACACTGTAGTGATTTGAAGAAGTTGTTTATCGTTTGTGTTGGTCGTCACTGTCCATCGTATACATTTGCCTTTGTAAAACATATAACACGGTATAGCTTAAATTTATTTTAAAACTTTTGCACAGCGCTCCCATGTATTTCCAAAAATCTTGTTTAATCGGGGGTGGGGGGGTGGGGGGGTGTTGGTTGGCAAGCCTTAGTAAACAACACGACTATATTTTTTTAATTTTCCGAAAAGGGGATGCAGCGTAACAATGCATCTTTTTTCAGGTTTGCTCAGTTCCTTTTACCTAACCTGATTGCTACCATTTTTAATATTTTTTTGCTTGTCTTGCTCTCTCTAATCTTCAAACTGCACCAAGTTGGGTGTCACCTTGTGATGTGTATGCATAATGTGGGGTGTGTACATAAGGTGGGTTGTACGCCCCACATTGGAAAACAATTCCATTAACCAAAGAGATGTCGTAGAATAGATTAATTATGTAAGCTTACAATATTATAATTCATCATAAAATCACCTTTCTCTTCTAACTTAAAAAATTAGTGTAAATCAGTAAATCATTTGTTCCAACGCAAGTGAATAAAAAGCAAAAAATTATAAAGTATGTCATTCAACACGGCTCCTCAGGAATAATCATTCATTTTGAGCATCTTATAAATCTTAATTTACTGTAGTTACTGCAGTTAACTCTTTAAAAAAACAGCAGATTTTTCAATTTGTTGATATTACAACTAACTATCAAATTGTCTCATAGGTGTAATTTTGTAGCTAAAGGTAATTGCATGCTTTTATATTGATATTAGGTGATGCTCTTTAATTGATATTAGGTGTTTGTTCAAAATATACTTTCCAAAATTTATTTATTATTATTTTTAGGCAAAACAAAACATTTTTGAGTCGACAAAAAACATAGCATCACAGCTTTACAAAGAAGGAAAAAAAAAATTGTTTCCAATTATATTAGTTAAATTTATATTTTATTACCATATACTCAATACTACTAATACTACAACAAATATTCATTTTTCAAAAGAATAGACTCACTTTGTGGACAACGTATCAATCAAGGAAATAATGTCACAAAAAGTCACAATTATAATTTAAAATAAAATAATTTTCAAACATATGCATGTAATTATCACTTAAAAAATTATTAGTAAGAATTAAATAAAAATAAAAGCTAAGAAAAAAGGTACATTTTTATTTTATATCGGGGATATTGATCAGATTATCTAATCGGTCATCCAGATGATGCATATACATTCTTGAAAACAATTTCTTTCTTTATTAAAACATAAAAATGTTTCACAAACAAAGGATCTGATATATACTCTGACCCTTTTACCCTTGTTTTGGAAATGCAATTTAAATTTTGTTTGTTATTGTCATGTTGCAGCGCACATGTAAAAATGTCAGACTTTAAAGTAACCGGTACATCGTCAAATATAAGATAAGATTCTGTTATTGATCCAAACAAATGGAAATGTTTTATGATTGCATTGTACAATTTCAGCACATATAAAAAACAATTTGAACACAAGACATTTGTAATAAATTTTTCACTAGCAGCCATTCAGTGAGTTCTCTTAGCCATATCAGGGATTTATTAGTTCTTATTAAGATTTGTGACTTAAGGGGGAGCACGCTGGTAAATTCGTACAGATTAGGGAACAAAAGAATTTTTGTATTTTTCAGTCCTTGCCGTGATGGAAAGAATTCGTACCGAACGGGCCAATCCTAAGTATCTGTGATGAAGAGGGTGGGTTGTATCATCCAAAATGTGTTTAATTTTACAATAACATCTTTCTTCAAATAGTTCTTCCAGTGAAAGATGTTTAGTTTGTGTTATGTTCCTAGCTTTCTTGATAAGTTGGTTTATGTGGTGTTTAATATCAGACGTTGAATTCCCACACCAGCAGATAATACTGAAATTGAGCAGGCTTCCAATTGTTGAACTGTAGAATAAGTTTACGCCGAAATTGTACAGTTTTTTTGAGGAAGGTGAGTCTTTCTGAATTTCTTATACAGCATTTGGCCGTGCTCCTGCCATGTTAGCTTATTATTAATGGTGACACCTAAGTACTTATATGCATCTACTTTCTCTCCACTTTGATTTTTTATGTCGAGATCTGTAATCTGGTGTTCCTTCCTCTTGAAATCAACAACCTTTCCTTTGTTTTTGAGACATTCAGCGGGAGAAAATTTTCATCGCACCAATTGATAAAGCTTGTTACTAAGTTGCGGTATAAGCCTTCTCCTTCAGATAGTAAGCCAATGATGGTGGCATCATCAGCAAATTTTAAGATTGGAACGGTGTCACTTGAGCTTTGAATAACATTGGTATATATTGTATACAGTACAGGGGAGAGAACGCAGCCTAAATGTCATAATGTCCTATGTTTCCAAAAGTGTTCATTAATTGCTACATTTTCATGATGCTGATACAGTTCTTTTTATTTTGCATTAAGGAACTTAAG
This sequence comes from Lymnaea stagnalis, assembly GCA_964033795.1. NCBI lineage: Eukaryota > Metazoa > Mollusca > Gastropoda > Lymnaeidae > Lymnaea > Lymnaea stagnalis. The sequence continues at coordinate 736,742 of CAXITT010000338.1, read as the reverse complement.
AGTCTCCCAATTTTGCACAGCTTGTCTCCTTTATTTTCAGTATCAGAAACTTTTTGGAAACTCAGTATGGCCATGAATCTGTCCTTTGTCATATTTCATCAAATAAGGATTCCCTGGACCACAGTCTTGTAAAATAAGTACTTAAATAAGTACTGTATTCTTAATAAATCCTCTTAGTGGATAAAACTCTTCAATGAAGTTACACCAATTTTATAAAACTGAAAGTTTCTTTGGTTCATTGTCCTGCATATTGCGTACTAACAAATATATGCAACCCAATTTGCAGTAAATTAGAGTTTGAAAAAGTCGATTTGCTTTTGAACTCTCCTTATATCTCTCTTGTTTAAACATTCATTAGTAAGCAGTATGCTTTTTATGTCTGGTCTAAATGCACAAATCCACTTTGAGTCCCACAGTCATTGTCATCATAATCATCGACATCTGCCCATCATAGATGCTGTCAAAATATATTTAAATTTAATTAATTTAGCTCAAACACAAAATTTGCAATCTAAATAAAATAGAAAAAAATCTGCCTCAATTACTTTTACTTCAACTCAGGGAACTCAGCTGATTGTCTACAAAATAACATCCATGGCTACAGCATTGTTTACATTTGACATTGGGCTAACTGAAAAATAATAATATAACAATAATTTTATAAATACAAATTAGTTTAAGTTAAAACAAATTAATGCTTTCTATTTTCTATAAAAATTTACGAATTTTATACTACCATGAAGAAAGCTAATAATAGGGCTAAGAAGTAGATATCACAGTATTAGTTCAGTAGAAATGAAAAATCTTAACAAAACTTATTTACTGTTATGAAAATGGTTTGGAAATGTGGGGTGGGGGGGGGCGCATTTAATTAATGTTAGATGGGACACTTTTTCAAGGTCACTACACTTTACTGAGACCTTAGCATGCCTCAAATTTGAAATACCCGATAATTTTTTAATGCTTTTTCAATAAGGGAATATGTGAGGTGGTGATATGAAACCTTTTTGGGTGTTCAGATGGGGAGTGGGGCAAAAATAGTTGTGAAGAACTGCTGTAAGTGGTGGGGGTTGTACAATATCTTAACAATAATTATAATCATTGGTCAAAACTAACAGCCCTCCTTAGCTTAAAGTTCAACTTTATTTGAATAAGTTTGAGAACCACTGTGCTAGTGTGTTAAATGTGAAGTAAATTTTGATGGGTAACAAGAGTTTGAAATGATACTAATCAGAGGCGTAGCGAGGATGTTTGGAGGATGTTTGGAGGATGTTTGGAGGATGTTTGGAGGATGTTTGGAGGATGTTTGGAGGATGTTTGGCGCCCTGGGATAAGGTTCATTTTAAAGCACCCCCTTTTCTTTTCCGTTATTTTTATCAATAAAATAATATCAAAGCACATTTTGGCGCCAGGGGACATCTGCCCCCCCCCACCCCTCCCTGATACTTCCTTCATCGTGAGCTGTAATCATTCTTCAACAGGAATGAATGTTCAAGAGCAATCACAAGATGAATAGTCGAGAGAAACCACACCTCAACGAGACATGTTCTAATGATCTTCAATCTTGTAGAAATCAATCCATTAAATGACAACTTTGGACAATAAGGTATGTGAAATTTTACTATGAAATGAATGAGCGTGATAAGTTGGGCCACCTGGGTATAGCAAATAGTAAATATATAGGAAATGTTCAACATTAATACAGCAAAATATTTGGAAAAAAATACCTTTACCAGCATAACAATCGGTCGACTATACTACTTAAGTGAAAACTTGGGCTTAAACAAAATAGTAAATATAAAATGAGCAATAGTATTTGTTATTTAAGATTTTATTAAATGTAATGAAACGAGCAATAGTCATTGTTACCTGTATTTATCAAATTAAAAGATGAATCAAATTTCATAGTCATTATAAAAAAATATAATTATTTAAAGCAGTGGTTCTCAACCTTTCTAATGCCGCGACCCCTTTATACAGTTCTTCATGTTGTGGCGACCCCCAAACATAAAATTATTTTCGTTGTTACTTCATAACTGTAATTTGCTTCTGTTATGAATCGTAATGTAAATATCTGACATGTAGGATTCATTTTCATTGTTACAAATTAAACATAATTTAAGCATTAATCACAAAAAACAATATATTGTGAAATATTAATTTCTGATTACAAATAAATGAAATTTTGTCTTGAAGCATGTTGTAGCGTGGGTAACAGTCTTAATTTAACAATAGTAAACTGCTTTGCTACATTTTGCGACAGTATGCTAAAAGCCAACATCAGTGCCAAGGTTTAGATTGTTTCTTACCTGATCAGAAATGCTCAGAACAGTCTTTGCAAGAGCACAACGAAGATGATCTTCCACAAGTATTACTTTTATCTTTAGGCTTGATTACCAACAAGCTGGAAAACCATGTTTCACGAAGATATGTTGTTGGAAAGGAAGAGGAAAGCGCAACTCTCAGACAGAAAAGGGTATGACTGCAAACACTAGATCCAGAATTTTGTAACTGGCATTGTAGAGAAATCATTTCTCGCTGTATCGCTGTCAATAAGTTCAATGAACTCCTCTTGTGTTGACTCAGGAAAATCTTCAACTTTGACTGTGAATGGACTTCTGGCAAGTGCAAATGGGGTTTGAGGTAGATTTGGAAAGTACGATGAAATTTCATCTGTAAGTATGTGCAAGTGTTCCTTCACATAATTTATCATTGTAATCCCTTTGTCTAGTTCAATGTCGTGAAACAAGATAATATGGGCAACGTATACATTTTATTTTCATCCAATTTTTTTGGCCAAAGCTGAAATTAAAATTTAAATGATCACATCTTTTTAGGGAAATTGTAGGATGTTGCATTTGGTCCTTGCAGTGATAAATTTAACTCATTTAAGATGGCGAAGATGTCAACCAAGTAAGCTATTTTCTGCAGTTCACTTTTATCACTAAAAAGAGCTTCGAACTGCGGTCTTGCTTTCTGATTTAAATAAGTTTTGAGTTCATCACGAAGCTCAAAAACACATTTTAAAACTGTTCCTTTCAACAACCATCTCATTTCGGCGTGAAATAGCAGAGCATCAGCTCGTTGCACAGTCGAATGTTTAAAGTGCTTGCCTTTACAAAATTGATAGAACTTACAACACTTTTCGTTACTTCTTTTAACTCTTGTGACAGCGTCTTCGTAGCTAATATTTGCCGATTAATCAATCAGTAAGTTCCGATGACTTTTTGTGGCTCATTCAGTATTAGACGTTGAATTTATATCGACATCCTAGCATAGCTGGAGCACCATCTTTGCAAACAACCCAAACCTTTTCCAAGAGATATTATGATCTTTCAGAAATAAACCAACTCTGTCAAATACATCACATGCAGAAAAGAAACTCATCTTAAAGTCACCTCACATAAACTAGTAACTGTGAACAGTTTGCAACGTCTGTAGATTCATCAAGCTGGATACTAAATAATGGAAGTGGAGCAGATTTAATTTCCTGGATTACCTTATCAAGAATACCAACAGACATGTCATCTGTTTTTCTACGGACAGTGTCGTTAGATACGGAAATTGCACTCAGTTTCGTAACAAATTCGTCTCCAATCATCATGACCAAATCAATCGGTTTCTAAGACCATCTGCATCGAAAATGTGTGTTTTCCAATGGTCTTAGGTGACCCCCATAAAGGGTCACGCAAGGGGGTCGGGACCCACAGGTTGAGAACCGCTGATTTAGAGGATAACCTTTTAATTATAATATCTGAAAAATTTCATGACAGTCACCATGGTCAACGTAGCCTGCTAGTATTATTATCTAACGATGTAACAGTCATATTTTTATGGTCTTGTCCCATCCATCCCTGTAACTCTGGCAATCCCTAAACTTCATTCCACTCAGAACCGATGCTTTTATATTTCCATGCTTGGATTCCCAACTGCTGTAGATCTGAGAATGTAGATTGTGCTCTTTCAGAGGAAAAATTCTTAATCTAAGATTTATTAACGTTATGCTCCACCGAAGATATGGAAGGTTGGGAAAAAGAATCCTTTTATGAGACACTGGAAAAGATCTACAAAGAGGCACCACGACATGATATTAAAATAGTGATTGGCGACTTCAATGCCAACTATTGGCAAGGTAATGTCTGCATAAAGAATCCAATGACAATGGGATCCGACTCATAGACTTTGCTTCAATAAAAGAAGAGATGTCAGTTAGCAGCACTAAGTTTCCACTCAAAAATATACAGACATAAAAGTACTAGGAACTCACCCGATGGAATTACCTACATTTTAATCAATCAGAGGTATGGATCAGACGTACTAGATGTAAGAAGCTATCAAGGAGCAGATGCAGACTCTGACCATCTACTTGTAAGGTTAAATATAAGCAGAGAATAAGCATAATTGACAATGACCAAAATCAACGAGAAAAGTGATTATGGCTACCCAAAAACTTTCCAAAAATGATTTAGAAGTACAAGTAGAAGCATCACAGGAGGAAACGGGGAAAACAACATAAATGAACAGTGGGATAGGATTTTAAAAAATGCTGTGAAACCATTAGAAAATCAGAAAAAGTAGTAGGATTTCAGCAATCTAACAATAGAGTAGGCTGATTTGATAATGAATGCAGACAGACTGTTGAAGAAAGGAACAAAGCATGAACGACCACGATACAAACGAAGAGAAACACAAGACAAACATACAAGGAAGCCAGATGGAAAGCCACAAAAATGTGTACGAAGAAAAAGAAGGAATGGCAAAAATCTAAATGAAATAGAAGACTTATCAAGGGAGGGAAACAGAGCAATGTACATAAAGATGAAAAGAATGGATACCAAGCCAGACTGTAAATGTGTGAGAATCATGATGGAGAATAAATTAAGGAAAAATAGTAAAGTACTGGAGAGGTGGGCTGAATATTTTGAGGACATAATAAATGCAGACAATAGATGAGATGAAGATTATCAACCACCAAATGAAGGACCAGACCCTTTTATAAACTAGCTAACTCTAGAAGAAACCACAAAGCCCCTGGAGAAGATCTCATCACAGCAGAAACTAAAAAATGGCACTTTTCGGTTGCTTCAGTAGAGAAAATTCCAGAATGGCAAACTTCATTAATAACACCAATACACAAGCTACAAAGGAATTTCCCTATTAAATTTTACATACAAAATACTGACAAAAGTAGTTGCCAAAAGACTACAGCCGTACACTGAAGAAATACTAGTTGACTTCCAATGTGGATTCAGACAAAATAGATCAACAACTGATCCGATGCCTTTTTGAGAAATGTTACAAATATAATATCCCAGTAAATCAACTCTATGTGGACATATCTTAAGGCGTATGACAGCATCAAACTCAGTCAAGGCCGATCCCAATCCCAGGTGCAAGAGGAGGAGGGTTGGCGTGAGGCCAGCTACCTCACCTGTAAAAACCAACAAATTACAGTCTTCAGAAGAGAGGGCTCATTTCAGGGAAGAGCTGTGAAGCCTTGTGGCCAAACCCAGGCTATACTGGAAACCTCAAAGCCGAAGACCTCCTTTCTAAGGAAACAAACATAAGAATGTGAAGCGTCAGAACCATGCATACACTGCTTGACAAGCTCAACAGATAAATTTAGCCTTTGGAGAAATGCTAATGTACTCGGGGCATGAGGAGGAAAATGCTCTGCACGCGCAAGGAGTCGCCTTTTGTCAAGGATGGCACAAGATGCATTGATTGGATGGGAAGCACATGGACCAAGAATAATAATGGCATGAGGAGGAAAATGCTCTGCACGCGCAAGGAGTCGCCTTTTGTCAAGGATGGCACAAGATGCATTGATTGGATGGGAAGCACATGGACCAAGAATAATAAAATAAAGATGAACATAATACAATATTACGCACCCACCAACCATAGCAAAGAAGAAGAGAAAGAAACGTTCTACAATAGACTACAAGCAATAATAGAAAAATTCCCAAGTAGAGACCTGAACATTTTAATGGGAGACCTAAATGCCAAGATCGGAAAAAAACAACAGTGGGTATGAGGAAATCATGGGACGCCATGGTGTAGGAGAGAGAAATGAAAATAGAGAAAAGCTAGCAGACTTCTGCACAACAAATGACCTTGTTATTGGAGGCAGTGAATTCCAACATAAAAACATCCACAAAATAACATAGGTATCCCCGGACAACAAAACATAAAAAATTTAGGTCTCTACAAGATGTACGAGGAAAAAGAGGAGCCGTTGTCGCATCAGATCATCGTTCTTGTTTGGGCAAGACAAGTTAAAACTGAAGAAAAACTGGGAATGGCCAGCTGCTAAACGAACAAAATTCAACATAGTACTATTGACTAATGAGCAGAAACTAGAAGAATTCAGTGCCACATTAAGAAATAAGTTCCAAGCACTGGAAGACCAAATAGAAGATGACCAGGTAGAACACAAATGGCAAAATATAAAGATAGCTGTAACATCCGTTTGCCAAGAAGTTTTAGGATCAGCGAAGCAGAAGCACAAAGACTGACTCTCTAAAAAAGCGAAAGAGAAATATAAAGAAGCAAAGCAAAGTATTAAAAAAAACGGCATCAAAAAAGATAAAAATGCCTTCATAGGTGGCAACAACAGCAGAAGAAGCAGCCGGGAAGGGCAAAAGAGCTCTACGACATTACAAGACAGCTGTCAGGAAGATAAAGAAGGCAGATCAATAACAGAAAGGAAAGAACAACAAAAAAGATGGGTGGAATACTTTAAGGACCTATTCAACAGGCCCCCACTCAGCAAATAAAGACTTACAAATAGAAGAAAGCGCACCAAATAAGGAAGAAATAGCTCTGGCCATCAAACAGCTCAAAGCAACTGCACCGGATAACATCACAGCAGAAATGATGAGAGCTGATATAGATACAATAGTTAACATGCTGCACATGGAAAGGAGACCTCAGCAAATGTGCAATTATTTTGAATAGAATGAGAGACCAGGTCGACATGAAGCTACGAGATCAACAGGCAACATTAAGAATCATTGTAGAACAGCCCATCAAATGGAACTCTCACCTATATACAAATTTTATAGACTATGACAAGGCCTTTAATAACCTGGACCGCCAAACCGTGTGGAAACTTCTTCGGCACTATGCATTACCAGAAAATTAGTCGGGATCATTCAGAGTTCTTATGAAGAAATGACTTGCAGGGTGGTCCACGAATGTAGACTCACAGATGACTTTGAAGTAGAAACTGGAGTGGAAATAGGCCATACTTGAGTAGGGTAGTTAGAAAATTCTCAAAAGTAAAAACATTACAAGAAAAACAGAATTTTTTTTTTTATAAAACTGTAATGAGACCAGTTGTAACATACACAGGTGAAACTTGGACTGTAAGAAAACTGTCAGTAAACCTATTAAACGCATGAGAGAGGAAAATATATGTTGCAATAAAGGATGAATATGGATTGAGAGTACTAACCACATACAACAGGAATGCCAATGTTGACCTGATATTACCACCACTCATGTTTATGAATGTATTTATAATCTATCATTGGTTATTTTACGATAGTTAAAAAGTTCTGCATGGCTGATAAAGTTAGCATCTATAGCTTGTAGTTGATTGAATTACCATCTATTTTGATGCTAAGGGTTCATTGATAATCCTATAATTGTAGATATTTAACAGACTTTGAGATTAATACTAGAAATGAGTATTAGTTCAGCATATTACAACCCTGTCACCAAGGAAGTGAAGTTGAACTGATATTCAGATGAACCCACAAACTGTCATTGGGTGATTTCCCAATTGAAATGAAGTTATCATTCAATTATTCTAAATTCTGTAACTTGAGTTCAATCGAAATATTTATTAAAATAAATTTTAATTTCGCCGTATTAACAACTTAACAAAAACAAGGGATGTACCGATAAATGTGATTAATAAACTTGAACATATAGATATTACTTACCTATTCTCTTCAAATGTTAAGTACGGTAGTAATTAATGATCTATGGGAAAGATGTGCATAGTTAAAGAGAGATTAGCCACAAGATTGTTTTTATATGGATGATTAAATTCCAAAGTGTTTTTGTTAAAACCAATGGCGAGAAGTGAATTATAGAACCAGTAGCGTTCACAAAACAATTAAAAGAAGTGACATAATATTTATAATGAATCAGTTTTTAAAATAATAAATTGTATGTAGTCTTATTTAATTGAGATCTGAGATGTTTCTATACATTTGATTTCTAGCCATTGGGTACAGAACATTTCAATGTTTTTACTGGTAGGACTTATACAAAATCTTAGTTGATAAATATTTCTTTTATTTTCAGATGGTGTTCAAGAATTGAAGGCTACTATGAGGGAAGACTTTTCTTCAGTTGGTGTAGAACTATTCAAGGCAAAGAGTATGAAGAAAAGTCAAGATCTCACATTCCTTTAATAAATAGCTGGTGCTTAACTTAATTCAAGGCAAATAGTATGAGAGAAAAAAAACTATGTATATAAAAGAAATAAATATTTGAAACAAAAACATTTAAAGTGTTTAAAAATTTATTTAACTTTAAAAAAGAAAATGAAAACATGAATGCTCTTTATTTTAGGGGGAGAAAAACAAAAATTATCCCCGCGAGACTATCTCCAAGGAGATGAAAACATGAATACTCCTGGTGATATACAGTGAGTTATCTTTACAAAAGAAACTTTGGTAACTTAAGGACTTGGGGAAATCCAAGCTACCTAAAAAATGTAGGCACCTTATTCCACCAAGCCCTAAAATTACAGGCAAAGTGTGAAATCCAGGCATTCTATAAGATCTACTTCAATTTAAATGTTGACTTGTTTATGAAGAAATGAGACGTCCAGGCACTAAAGCTATAGACAATACTGCTGGATATCTCAACAGTCAATCTATAGAATGCCTGGATTTCATACTTTTCCTGTAAAATACAAATCAATCCATTATTTATTAACATTTGTCTAAAACCACCATCATCTTAAGATCTCGCAAAAAAAAATATTTACAATGACTTCACATGGTTGGTGTTTAGTTTTTGTACAAAAGACATTTGTATGTTTATCACATGGGGGACTTTGACATCATAATTCTGCATTGCCCCTGTTATTATTTTATTGCTTGTCGCCAAATAATTAAACCGCATTTGTGCACAATTGGAGTCTCATCATTTGATGACCAGCAATATACAATCTCACACATCCTTAACATATTTACAATGGTATATGTTCAAAGTCTTAAAGGACGTTCACACTACCGAATAGTTACTAGGATTCTTGCCTTTTAAACAAGATTTGTTGAGCACTGAACAAAATATGATGGGACTGTTTATGTAACTTGCCAGCAGAAACTGTACTGGACCAGTGAAATGAAATATGCCAGTCAGCATCTGATATAGTATATAGAGAGTAATAGTTACTAGGATTCTTGCCTTTTAAACAAGATTTGTTGAGCACTGAACAAAATATGATGGGACTGTTTATGTAACTTGCCAGCAGAAACTGTACTGGACCAGTGAAATGAAATATGCCAGTCAGCATCTGATATAGTATATAGAGAGCAGCTTGTAGTCACAGAAAGTTGAGAATCCATGTAACAAATCTGCAGTGTAAATGTACTTTTAAAACTACACCATCCAACACTGTATACATCCTTTACTAATACTAGACAACATAGATCTACAAAGTCTTATGCCTACAACAGACCTGTTTACCCTCAAACTCTTAAAATCGCACACTTATCATCACAAAATTGTTAAATACCTTATATTTATAGTAAAAAAAATAAACATATACCGGTAATCTATATAATGTTTACACCTCAAAATCGTACATAGTATGCCATAATAGTAAGAGTAAACAGGTCTGCTACAAATCAAATTTCAAATACATGAAAAGTGAGATTCAAATTATAACATTTAAGAAAACAATTATAATTTTCAATAAAATCTTTAAAAAATCATGAAAAATTTTAGATATTGTTCACAAGTTCATACACACATTTATTTAACATCTTGAAGGGTTTGGCACTTTATTCAGTTAAGTAAAACCATCCATACAATAACAATCAACAATAAAAATAATAGTTCAAGTTGTTGGCACTGCTGGTGGTCAAATGTTTATGTTGTTGGCACTGCTGGTGGTCAAATGTTCATGTTGTTGGCACTGCTGGTGGTCAAATATTTAAGTTGTTGGCACTGCTGGTGGTCAAATGTTCATGTTGTTGGCACTGCTGGTGGTCAAATGTTCATGTTGTTGGCACCACTGGTGGTCAAATGTTCATGTTGCTGGCACCACTGGTGGTCAAATGTTCAGGAAGGAAACACTATCTGTTGCCCAATCATGGATGCAGTATCTCAGTGTTACACAATCAGATGAATCTCAGCTGTACCAAATCATGGATGTAGTATCTCAGTGGTACCCAGTCATGGATGTATATCAATTGTACCCCAATCATGGATGTATCAATTTTACCCCAATCATGGATGTATATCATTTTTACCCCAATGATGGATTTAGTATCTCAGTGGTAGCCAGTCATGGATGTATATCAATTGTACCCCAATCATGGATGTAGTATCTCAGTGGTAGGCAATTATGGATGTATCATCTTAGTCACACTTAGTGGTACACCATCATGAATGCATCTCAGTCTCAGTTGTATGGTACCAAATCATGGTTGTAGTACCTCAGTTGTACCCAATCATGGATGAAGTATCTCAGTGTTACACAATCATAGATGAATCTTAGGTGTACCCAATTATGGATGTAGTATCTCAGTTGTACCCAATTGTGGATGCATCTCATTTCTGATGACCAAAATTAAAATTGAGAATAATATCAAAATTATTTTATTATCTATATTTTTTAAGTTTCCAATATATTATGGCATATTTTTTTCTTTATTTCTCACTCTTTCAAACTGAGTATCATTTGGGAGCAATAAAAAAAAACTTACTAAATCTCATGTAAAAATAAAACTAACTGGAAATACATTTACTTAATAGATATTCAGTACCTGGGTCAATGAACCATGAAATCAAGAGATATTTTCGATCAGATCACATCTTGGAGGAAATCATCCAATGTGTTGATAGAAACAAGGAAATCATCCAGTGTGTTGACAGAAACAAGGAAATCATCCAATGTGTTGACAGAAACAAGGAAATCATCCAATGTGTCGACAGAAACAAGGAAATCATCCAATGTGTTGACAGAAACAAGGAAAGCATCCAATGTGTTGACAGAAACAAGGAAATCATCCAATGTGTTGACAGAAACAATCTGTAAACAGAGAAATTATAAACTTGCTTGTCTAGTTTTATATAGTGTATTCTGTATTTTTTAAAGTGTTAGATTATAGGCTAAATTTTCGTAAGGACAACCAAATTTTGAAGCTCTGTTTATAGATTCCAAAACAAAAAACTTCAAAAATTAATGATAAAGGATTTATTTTACAGTCCGCTTGCTGTCGTCTAGGATACCACATTGAAGCTAAATGTTTATGTTTATTTTATATTTTCTTTATTGTAGTTTGTTTACTGAAGGAGTATTCTTGTCAACA
>CAXITT010000338.1:711030-723701 GCA_964033795.1 Lymnaea stagnalis | reverse complement strand
CTGAGTAATTTGGCGAGGTATTATGTTCCTGGAGAGAACATCACAGTAGGTGGACAACTGGTTGGTTGCAGAGGTCAGTGCAGATTTATTCAATATATGCCATGCAAGCCCGAAAAATATGGAATAAAAATCTTCTTAGTCTGTGAATCGTCTTCGAACTATCCTCTTAAGAGCTGCCCATATCTCTTCAAATAAAATGTAAATGCCCTGCCAGCAAACAGAAATATTGGAATATCCCCAGAGATTGTGATTTCTCTCACAAGGAACTTCATTGGAAGAAGCCACAGTTTCAGAACAGCCTATTATTTCATTCCCCTACAACTTGCAAAACCAATGGCAGACAACAGACTCACCCTATAGTTGGAACAGTGAAACGGAGCAAGATGTTCCTACCCAATAATAATATCTGCTCCTCAAAAAATCAGTGTTTTTGTTCAGACAGGAAGAAAAAAAAACAGAGCTCAAGGCAAAAAATTGTATTCTTCTTCTTCTATATCTTAAGGGCCCACGATCAATTTATTGATCATTTTGCTCCTATGCATGTAGATGGGATTTGCAATGTTTCTGTTACTGGTGTTGAGGAAATCATGCACTAGGGGTTTAAAGGCTTGAGGCTTGCTCCTGAACACAATACACAATCGTCCAGATACGGAAAGTGAAACTGAATGCAAGAAACCACAGATAACAACAAAATCAAAGGAGGCATATATGCCATAGACCAAATGGCTAAGGTGTTCTCTGTGAATACAAAAAACTAAAAGTAAAAGATGGCCTTTGGTTGTGTTTTTCAAAATTGTTGACTTGGCAGCCAATGCAGCCAATTACAGACAGCCAATATTGACGTTGCACATTTCCGCAAGTAGAGGCGATCCATCCTGACGCATCAAGATATTATGAGGCAGAACATCGCCAGTGTTTTGAAATCTTAACAAACATTTCAAACAGCTGCCCAAACCACTTCAACTCAGCAAATTTATTAAGACATATTTATATTTGCAAAGACAATTCAAAGCTGAGATGCAAAGTCCTTTTTTCCATGCGTACATGTGACTGTTTTACTTTGAAATGGTTTGTTACGTTGAATACATGTTAATGTTATTATTGTTAGTACCGGTACCCAAATGGATTCAGAATATTTATTTATTTTCAAAATTTAAAAATTAATTTTATGGTCTACACAAACTCAAATAATCAACAAAGAACATTCAAACAAAAATGTTCACAAGCCAGTTTAGATGTTTTTTCCTTTTACTAAATTATGCTTGGAACTGTAGAAAAAAAAATATTACAACACCGCCCCCCAAAAAAAAATTAGTCACTTTCTCATGCTTTATACTTTAAACTTACTAACTTTATACAGTTGCATCCACCAAGGCCGAGATGTTCATTCCAACTACCTTGTGGATTACAGCGAGTATGAGAAGGGCTATTAAAAGGAGACTCAAGATATCGGCAATCACTGTCTGTCTCCTGGTGTTTTACACCCAGTTGAAAATACCCAATTGCTGTGGAAAGGATTAAGGAATAGTATTATTTTTACATAAAATTCAGTAGAAAACTAAACTAAATAGCTTGATTTTAATTTAATTAATCCTAATTAACTTACACCTATCCCTATAAATACTATAATAAATAATTTGACTTCAAACAGTACCCCCCATCCTCACACATTATACATAGTACAGAACAAAACTAATGTTTGTTTTGTATTTTGAAAATTACTGACAAAGTTATCCTTCTTTATTCATTATCTATAATTTAGGAAAAGTAATTCAAACCACAGCAACAGCTAGGAGCTGTTAGAATAGCAACATCATACCCCCAACTGTTGCAATGATGCAAGTACATGGATGCAGCAAAGAAACACTACCAGAGCCAGAACAAAAGAGTTCTTTATCCTAAGGAAAGCTAATAAAATAATGTTGATTTTAATATAAACTTTTAGTATAAAAGAAAAATCAATTAGAGGCCACTCAAAAATCATTCTGTTCATCAAGGTGACAGCAGTTAGTTCCCATACTTTCATAACAGAATTAAGAACAGTAACCAAGTTAATACGATCTTTCACCAAGGTGACAAGAGTTAACTTTCTTGAATCGTATAAATAAAATTATAATTAATGGGAAGTTATCGCTGACGTCTTTAAAAAATCTGTTTATTTTAATGGTTGCTTCCCTTTGACCGTATTTTGCAAAATCGAGGGAGAAAAAAACATCTCTGTTTCAGACATTTATTTTACTAGTATTCAGTAAATTAACATTCAATTCTTTTATGCTAAATTTAATTTTATTTGTGCACCTTTTACTTTTCTGTAAATAATTTTACATTTTTTAATTTTTTAAAATACTTTTTAATATACATTTTATTAGAAGTACATGACTTTTATATGTATAAAGAGAAGTCTTCTGGGATATCCTGTACATTATTATTATTATAACTTCAATTTTTAAAATTTTTGTTGTAAATTTGATTTTAAAGCATGTTTTATTTTTGTGTAAATAATTTATCAAGAAAATATTAAAAATAGCTTTTATTTTTTACATTTATAAACTGATATGATATTTTTGTACCAGTAACAGATATTTATACCCTATGATTGTTAAATTATTTTTAAAATTTCAATAGAAAATATTAAAAATAGCTTTTATTTTTTACATTTATAAACTGATATGATATTTTTGTACCAGTAACAGATATTTATACCCTATGATTGTTAAATTATTTTTAAAATTTCAAGTTAGTTTATACCTTACTAGTAAGGTCAGTTACTTTATACTTGTTAGCATTGATAAAAATTAATAACCTTTGATTTGGGACATATTACCCAACCTTGCCTTGCAGGCTATCATTCAAAAGAGCTCACATAGAAAGTTCAAATTCAAACATTCTGATAATGGTAAAATTGATAATTCTAGAGTTATACTTATGTCATGCTCCACTTGGTTCTTTTATCCCCTGATACTGGGATTTCTTTTTACCTTATGGATCATCTTCGTGAATCGAAAGCACATTGTGAACATAAACTTTTAATTGCTACAAACTGTTTTTGGTGTTAAATAATGTCATGTTTAGTGAGACTTTTTTATTTGTTCTTTGAAAATTGTTTTAAATAGACATAAATACTATAGCAATCTTTTGAAGATAGAATTTTTTAAAAGTATTTAATGGCTTCAATGGGACATCCCTCCCCCATCCTACTTTTGTTTTTTAAACTCGCCACCCCTAATTACTTGCTATAGGTGAAAATCTTCTTATCATAAACATAAAAAAAATTCAAATTTACTACTCATGTGCTTTTGTTAAATCAATCATTCAGTCAAAGCCACCTCTTGTCCATTAACTAAAAACTATTAATATAGTTCTTAGTACATTCTTTATTAGTGTTGTAATAAATATGATTTGATTTTTAAGCTTTCCAGCTTTAGACACATGTCTGTAGTATTTGTTTGTTAGTAATTTTTACAGTGATGTGTCACTAGTTATTTGATTAATAGTCCATTGTCTCGTCATGTGTAACTAATGATTTGTTTGTTAGTCACTTGTCTAGTTATGTAACTCTAGTGATTTGTGCTATTCAATTGTCTAGTGATGTTGGAAATGAATGCATAAATTGAATCTTTGTCTAGTGAGGTTTTTAAATGAAAGCACAAGTTGAATAATTGTCCAGCGATGTTAGAAATGAATGCACAAGTTGGAACATTGCCTAGTGATGTTATTTAAATTTAAGTTAATATTTAAATTTATTTAGCTTTAGATTTTGACGACATCAATAACTGTAAATACATTAATATGTACTGACAGGGTAATGCTCAGGTCACACGATCAAATTCCTGTCAAATTTCTTCAATATGCTACAAATTTTAGTATGAAGGCACTATTTTGAGTGTGGTTTCTTTGTTGAGATTTTGTTCAAAATTTGATCAAATTCTAAGTAAGAAAGTTTAGTCTCTTAACAGATTATAAACCATTAATGACACTAAACAAAAAGAGAATAGCCAATAACAAGATCAACAGATGGTCTTTAATTTTCTATCAATTAAAATAAAATCAATAAAAGGCAAAAACAACATTGTTGCTGATTTTTGGTCAAGACAAATTGAGTATAAAGAAAAAAACATAAAACATATTGAACTTATGTGGATTGTCATACCATACTATAGTTATTCTATATTTATTTTTTTAGTATCAGTAATGTGTGTAACAGACCATGTTACTTATTCGTATGACATGGATTTTTTCACAGGACACTAACATTTGCTCTCACGGCAGAAAGGCAAAGTGATTTGAAGGAAAAGAATAGAAAAACGAGAAAAAAGGAACTAATTTTTTTAGTGTATGGAGAATTCATTTTTCTTGAGTGAAGGGAGTGAACGACATAATTTTAATGGAGAAGGTTGACATGCATTTTTCAGATGGATTTAATTAATTAATTATTAGATACATTTTTGTAAGTGTATGGATATATATTTTTCATATTACACTATAAATGTTCAAACAATTCTGATGTCAAGGAACCATGTGATGTATTTATCAAATATATTAATAAAGTACTGTGTAATTTTCATTGGACCTTATTACTTCTTGGCGGAGAAAGAGACAGTCATTTGTAAAGGTGAATGAGATAGTTACATTGGCAAATCATCACTTGCACTGAAGAAATAAAATACATTAGCTCACGTTTACAAGTAACATTACATTATAAACGTTACATATGATAACTGGGAAATATAAATGTTTATGCTTTAAAATGAGTGTTTGTGTGATAACTTTATAATGTATATATTTTATATATTTTTATGAGTAATAAATAAAATGCATCTTTTTTTTCTCCAGAAATTATTAAACACACTAGAGCCACATTTACAATACCCTAACTTGAGAGACGATGAAATGACAAGATTTCCATTGTCAAAGATGATTGTGACATCCTATTTTCAAATATACAAATACTGCAACTAATGGTAGTGCTTATTGATAACTTCATTCAGCACTGCTTATTTTTTAATAAAATTTATACCAATTTGTTTCTGAGTTCTTGTGAAATCTGTGATTGAACTTGTATTTGTATCTTTTAAATCAGGTGTTTTATCTGGAAGTTATTTTTAAAAGGAGATTACCACTCCCTAAAATATTATCTTTTACAGTTTAAATTAGAGTACCAGTATATAAAAAGTATACATAATTGTACTCAATATAATTTTTAAAATCTAATGCAGTGTACTACAAATGAGCGTTCTGTTCATTTTAATACATAAATCAGGAATGATTTCCCTAAACTTGGTAAAGGGATGTCATCAAAAATATACCGGGTTATAAAAATTGTCAAGAGCTGGAGAAGATATCTAGAGAATGGAAGAAATGGAAAGAAATAGTTAATGGCCTATTTTCCACTGGCAGTTGATCAGACTGAGAAGAGGAGTACTGCTAATTCTCTTTTTAACTACCGGTATCTCATAACTTGTCAAATAGCACCTACAAATTCCCATTAAATCAATTATATTGATTATTTTTTTTATTAATGAACTTTTATTTATGAATGTTCAGGAGAGCTTTACTATACTTGTACAATGTAACAGTATTTTTGAGAAATGTAAACTTTTTATGATTCTATCTCATTTGAAGGTCCTTATTTAAATATTTATTATATCTAAAGTCAAGTTTTTCTACATTCTACCAACACAAAAAAATGTCTATAGCATGACTCAAACAATAATATAATAAGATTTTACATTTTCTGTGGAAATTATTAAAAAGTGGACCTAAGGGGTCGCCAAAGAAAAACAATATAATAACTAACCTATACTGGGCCTAAGTTAAGTAATTTAAAAAGTTGAACTTTTTAATTTAATCAAGGGGGCACCCATTTGCTATAATAGCACTGAAAACAAAAAAGGGGGGTGGGGGTAGGAGAATTAAATTTATAATTGTTATTTGTAATCAGGGTTACAGAGCCCAGGAGCAATATTTTCTTTGCCTGGAGCTCGAGCTGGTAAAATTTCTCATTGATCCAATTGGAAGTACAAAGTAGTCATTAGTGTTACAGTTACAGGGTTATAATATATATGCTGTACAAGTAATAAGCCTATTTATAAATACCTTTCAATTACATAATGCCCTTCGCCAATTTATTGTCTAATTTTTCTATTACATCTTTTTCTAAATTAAGTACATTATTATTACTTGGAGGCTGCTGTTGTTTTGATAACTTAGCTTAGTAAATGTAAACACGACCTAGTGACCTAGATTGATGAAATTCTTTTTAGTGTTTGTTCATGTGAAATTGAGGTTGCATAATCATACAGATTTTAAGAAATTTGCATGCCATCAAAATTTGATCAAATAGTGATTTGAAAGTTATGACAAGGCTTCATACAAAAATTGCATCAAATGTATGAAAGAAAATTTGATGAGAATTTGATTGTGTGAATTGAGCATTAGGGTAATTCATTCTGCTTATCAGTCTATTTGAACCAACTGGTCAAAGTAATACATTTTATCATTCAGTCTTCATGCCAAAACAGGTTAGGGTAATTAAAAAGTCTATATATTAGTTTTTGTGGAGCAGCACATTCATACAGCAACAAGGTGACATTTATTTGAATTAAAAATAGCATAGGTTTAAAACCATTAATGTTAATGTTTGAGTGATTGATACAATGAACAGGTTGAATGAAAAGTCTAAAAAATTTTAGTTGTGTGTTAGTAGAAATTTATTTTATTAATAATTTGGTAAATTTGTTTACTTGGGTTGAGACATTAAGGTGTCAGCCAAGGTGCTGTGTTGTACACTCAGATGAGAGTCAAGATGGTGTGGTATACATTGAGATGTCAGCCAAAATGATGTGGTGTATGTTCAGGTGTCAGCCAAGATGGTGTGGTGTACATTATGGTGTCAGCCAAGATGGTGTGGTGTAAATTCGGCTGTCAGCCAAGATGACATGGTGCAAAATCAGCTGTCAGCCAAGATGGTGTGGTGTACATTATGGTGTCAGCCAAGATGGTGTGGTGTACATTCAGCTGTCAGCCAAGAATCTATGATATAGATTTACTGAAACTTCTTGGTTTTCACCGCCAAGTCACTTGTGTAGAATGCATTAACCTGGAAGTGAATAAAAAAAAATATTAAAATAATATTATTTACTGTCCCTTTACAATAATATTTTTATTCATTTACTTCAACTTCATGTACTTCATCTACTTCACTTTAGCTGCGAGACTCATAGAAGATGAAAACATGTGTTGGTTATTGTTACATGTAACAAAGACTGCAATGTCTACATCAAAGTATGGATCTGAAAAAAAACAACACTATAACAAAAGAAGCATTAGTAAAATTTAAGAAAAAAAGCACTCCTATATCATACGTGTCAAACTTAAGGCCCGTGGGCCACATTAGGCCCAGCGTACAATTATATCAGGCCTGAGAGGTCTTGACCGGCGTACAATTATATCAGGCATGAGAGAGAATTTTAGGCTCAAATATTTTTAATGGCCCTGCGATATACAGTGCAAATCATATTCCCTAATAATCTGCCTTGTCCAAGGATAGGCTACCTGGGAGCGTTCTTGCTTTTTCTATCAAAATAAGCGACAATAAAAGTTGTGTAGTGAGTGGATGTTTGTCGTTACAGTAATCTAGCAACATTCAGTTGCTCATTTTGGATAGGCGCATAAGAAATGAAAGTGGTGTAGAGCCTGGATATTACATCACACTTTCCTGCTATGGCTAACATGTTATCAATCTGTACCTACTTTATGGAGATAATGTGGCTGTGATCAAGGAATATAATCTGAGACTAAACATCAAGACAAGTTAAAATTCCTGAATTCAGAGTAGAAGCAACAGAAGGTAGAAGAATTGAAGATAAATGTTTTTCACCAAAGCAAAATCACATACTGAAGCTGCTGTGAAAGCAAGTTTTATTGTGGTGAAGGAGCTTGCAAAATCAGGCCAACCATTTACAAGAGGAGCTTGTGAAGTGCTGCATGATGAAAGTGTGTGACGTCTTGTGTTCAGACAAAAAGCAGATGTTTGCAAATGTAAGCCTTAGCAGAAATACTGTTGCTGATCGGACTTGTGAGATGGCCACTGATGTGAAAACACTAGCTGATCGAAAAAGACAAACACTTTGTTGCATTCTCACTTGCTGTCGATGAAAGAAATGACACGACTGACACTGCACAGCTAACTGACACTGCACAGCTCACTATCTTCATCTGTGGAGGGGTCTCCAGTTTCAATGTTACAGAAGAAATATTGCACATGGAATCCATGCATGAGAAATGACAGGAAAAGAAATGTTTGACAATGTATGTCAAAGTTTAACCGACATGAACCTGCCTTGTATGACAGGAAAAGAAATGTTTGACAATGTATGTCAAAGTTTAACCGACATGAACCTGCCTTGGGACAAACTAGCTGGACTTACAACAGATGGAGCACTGGCGATGAACAGCGAAAAAAGGGGACTAGTTAGTTGGAAGGATGTGGTTAAAAATGCAGGATAAATTTACTGGTGGATTGATAGCATATCACTGCATCATACACCAAGGCTCGCTGTGTGGTAAAGTCCTCAACATGGAAGGTGTAATGAGCACTGTTACACAAACCGTCAACTTTATCAGAGCCAAAGGTTTAAATCACAGGTAATTTCAATATTTTTTTTTGCTGGAAATAGACTCAAAGAGTTCGGCGACATGCCTTATCATACAGAGGTGCGGTGGCTAAGTCTGATAAAAGTTCTTAGTACATTTTTCCAGCTGATTGATGAAATCTCTCAATTCATGGACAGCATTGGGAAAGACTCCACAGTTTTTCGGATTAAAAATAAAAAGCCACTTGAACCTGCAGCTCCAGGCATGGGACCACTTGATCACTGATATGGCCGATGCAGTGAAGGTATTTCAAATGAAGCTGTGCTTCAGGGAGACACACATGCAACTTATCTCCCTGTTCTTGTTGCCAAACAATGTTGAACCAAGTCAACCTAAGTCATAGATGTGGAAACTGCACCTGCAAATTTGTAGATGGAGCTGATAGAGCTGCAGTGAAACGGGAAGTTTAGAAGGCTTCCAATTGTTGCATTGTATAATAAGTTAATAACTTGTTTGTTTACACTGAAATAGTACATTTTTTAAAGATAAAAAAGTCTTGGGTTGATTTTTTAATAAAACATTTGTCTGTGTTCATGCCATGTCATCCATCCATCCTTGTGGCGCTATGGCCCATGTAGGGCTTTGGCCTGCCTCACTACTTCCTTCCACTCAGACCTAATGCTTTTCTTTTCTATGCTTGGATTACCAGCTGCTGTAGATCTTTTTCCACATCATCCATCCATCTAAGCCTAGGTCTGCCTTTGAGCCGTTTTCCTCTGGGGTTTGGTGATGTACCCGCTTCCTTCTTCTGTCATTTGGCATTCTTTTTAAGTGTCCTGCCCAGCGTAGCCTGCCCTTTTTATTTCTGCTACTAGCGTGGGATCCTGATATAGACTGTACGATTTCAGGTTGGTACGTATTCTCCATCCATATTCATCCTTTGTCATATATTTCTCGGATAAATTTTCACTCCCATGTGTTTAATAGGTTTTCTGCTGTTTTTGTTTGGATATTAAGCAATGGTAGCATCATCAGTAAATTTAATTATTGGAACGGTGTTTCTTGGGCTCTGGGTATTATTGGTATATATTGTATACAGGACAGGGGAGAAAACACAACCTTGTGGTACATATTTCTCTACTTAATGATATTTGGTCATTCAACTTGAAATATTTGTTAAAAAGTGCAGTATCCTTGCTTGAAAAGCTAACATATAAAGCTTTTTAATCATAAGGTGTGGTTGGATAGTGTTAAATGCTGATGAGAAGTCAAAGATTGATTGATTTAATACTTATATAGCGCTAAGTATCCATGCAATTTTAGCATGCTCACTGCGCTCTCAGTGATGGCATCCGGGGCGTCTCCGGGGGTTGTCTGAATGATTCATGGTTTGTCGCCTGTAGGGGACGCTATCTCCGGGTTTGAATTTAGAGTTTCCTTTCTTAGATGAGTTGCCGACCAAGGTTAATGTGTCCGATCTACGCTGGGTGCTGGATGGGTTTATGCTTGACTGGGCTTTGGCTGGAATTGAACTCCCGGCCACCAACTTGAGATTTGCTCAGTTTAGACCACTCGGCCACCCAGCACTTCCAAGCACCCTAGCATATTTTTTAGAACTGTCTAAGTGATGGTAAAGTCTTTCCAATACAGTAAAACCTCCGTTTTGCAACCCTCGCTTAAACGACTTCCTCCAACACATGACTGAAAAAAAATTCACCAATGCTTTGTAATATATAAAGACCTCTCTTAAACGACTCCCTAAAAAACGCGACTTGCAACCTTCAAATAATTCAATTTTACCACCTACCACCTGAAAAAGTCAGATTCCAAAGCAATGCTAAATTTGTGCGCTTGGAGAAAACAGTTTCGTTTACGACTTTTAACAGCAGGCGATGCACTAATGCAGCTAGGAAGTAGTGAAGGGGAAATAACGTTTGCACCGTAAATTTGTCTTTTGAAATACTCCAAGGAGATGGCTAGTTATGGCCTGAGCAGAGGCCTTTCAGACCTTGCTGACACCATGTCTGATGTTCAAAGAGACATACTTAAAGAACATGCACGGGTGGGGGGATCATGAAAACAAACAGAAATAACAGATTTCTTTCAATAAAAAAAACTATTCAATGACAGAATAAAAATAATTACAACAATATTAATGCGCTTATCTTATACATAAATAGTTATAACTCTAAGCATGTACTCAGCACTTACACACGTTTTAAACAACTACCAAACCAGCATTGGAATTAATGAGGAATAGGAAGATAATGACTGTATTGGTTGTGAGACAATTTGAGTTTATATTGGTTGTGAGACAGAGTTTAGAGACAATATGAGTTTATATTGGTTGTGAGACAGAGTTTAATCTATAATTCTGAATGTAAGATGGTGCCTATACTTAATGGTATGTGTATTTTTTTACTTGTTTACTTAATTTTCTAAGTGTCGTTTTTTGAAAATGTCCTACCTCTTTTTTAAGACCCCCCACCAAATAACGCACTCGTTTCAATGGCAATTTAAAGGTCGCAAAACTGAAGTTTTACTGTAATAGTAAGATGGTATCCTCTGTATTTCTGTAGGTAATGTCTTCACGTATGTAATAATACCAATAATCATAATGTTCATATGAATTAATCTTTAGAATGCTGTTAAACTTAGTATTATAGTTGTAGTTTTATTGTTGTTGTTTTTTTTGTTTGATTGTAGGCACAATTTTTAAAAAACCTACTTCAATTGGTCATCCTTGTCATGGTAAAGTTTTAAGTCCAGTTCTCACATCTTCATGTGAAGTTTACAATGTCTATCTTGGTAATCTGCATGTGAATTTTTCAATGTTTAGTTCTGACATCTTCATGTAAAGTTTTTATGGTAATCTGCATGTGAATTTTTCAATGTTTAGTTCTGACATCTTCATGTAAAGTTTTTAAAGTCCAGTTTGGTCATCTCCATGACTTTCATTAATACATTCAACCAACCAAATTTGAGAGGAGACTCACCTGGAGGAATACAATTTTAATCATAATTTACACTTCTATTCTAAACTTAATATTTTAACCATATTTATTGGCTAAATTTAATATTCTAACTACTTCCAATCTATATTTAATATTCTAATCACACCTCTAGTATAAACTTATTATTCAGGTTCATTAAGTAAACATTCTGTTTTAAACATGACACGACAGATACTTAAGATGAGCTCAGTCAGTGTGAATTCTTTCCCTCAAAGTTAACACTGAAAGTTATGCACTGATTTGTTCAACAGTCTGTTAGAATTTAACAGAGTGCTCCTCTGGCTTTAACAAAATCAAACAATCGCTCTTAATTAAAGTTAATATTGTCATTAAGGGAGTGAAGTTTTGTGGTATATGATGCATGATTATTGCACTTGAGACACACATCAGATGTGTTTAACTTGCCCTGGTTTAAAAATTTTGTCTTAGAAAGAATATTTGCTGGATATGTGCTAAGAATGAATAGATACAATGTAATCAAAACACATCATTTGGATAAAGAAAAGAATCTTATCTTACATTATCTTATCTTATAGTTTTGAAATGTAGCAAAAAAGCTGCAATGGTAAAACATCATGGGTAACTTTTATGGTCCTGAGCAGAGCTATCCAAATGGGACCCTGATGGTTAACTCCTTCACTTTGAGTGTCACTCATTGAAGAATGTGTTCTCTAATCTCTAATCTGTATCACAAATTAATTCTGATTTTGTAATACAAACACACTCATACATTTTTACACTGGTTATTTATTTTAATATATTTGAGATTAAAAATAAATATTGTGAATTTTCATTAACTATAAAACTAAAAATTGTGAATGTTAACAAAATTCTATTATTTTTAAAATATCTACCGTATGATAATTATAGTTTATAACATCCCACAGTTGTAAATAAATTGTAAATTTAATGTAATGCTTATTGGTAAGCCCTTGACCATGTGTTGTTAACCCTAAAGAGCATGATGTTTTTATCATAGTCAGATCCCACTGTGTGGCTCATCTAGATCTAGATGCTTTAGCCTTATAAAATCTTTGTCGGACACCCCCCCCCCTCCCCCCC
>CAXITT010000338.1:674324-707517 GCA_964033795.1 Lymnaea stagnalis | reverse complement strand
CAGTCCATGTTAAAAAAGGACAAACCAAGTCGTACTTTAAAAATTCATAACTTTAAAACTACAACAGCTAAAAATATAATTTTGGTGTTATAATTCTGTAAAAATTTAGCTCTATTCAACTATGCCATTGGTTTATTTTTACAAAATGTTTAAATTTTTGACCAAAGTATCTACATTAAAGGCAAAGGGCTTGAAAGGGAATGGTCGAGTGAAGTTATTGATATTGCGAGGGCAACTAGACTAAATATTACTGTTGACGCATCTAGGTAGTTCATTGTGACGCACAAAGCAACAATATGACAATCATTACCGTCTTTTTGTTCATGTACAATAACCATTTAACAAAATTGAACAACATAAAAAAAAAAGTAGCCTACAGTTCATGAATCTTTTGTCATTTACGACGCCATTGTGGGAAAACAAGGAGAACTCTTCTGTCTTCAAAGATAGGTTATAAAAGTTGCCCAATTGGATATATTTAGATTTAAATAATCTTTTAAAAATTGTATAGATCTATCTACTTTGATATTTCTTTCTAGCCCACTGGATCCATGCGCAGAAATGTAAAGGTAATACTCGCAAGGGACCTCAATATCAGGGGGCGCATTCGCCCTGGGCGCTGCCTTTCCTTTGCACGGTTGTGCATCCTTACAGACGTAACGCGGCTAGAATTTTGAAGGTGGGGGTTATTTAGGAAATATTTGTTAAAACTTTAAATAAAATTGTCAATTTACTTTCTTAAAATTTGATTATTTGTGACAGTTTCGATTTCTTTCTCAATAAATAGCTGGTGATTTACTAAGACTAAGAGGCAAAAAGCGGGAAAGTAATGAAATATATATCAGTAGCGAAGTAAACACCATTGCAAACAGATGACTAACAAAGCAACTTGGTTCCATCAAGATACATAAAATCACTAACACTGCTTCTCATTTTACTCACCACAATCCAGAGTCTACTTAGGTGGCATCTACTAAATAATTAAGTGCCATCTATCAAACTAGAGCTGACCAACCATAGACCATTTAAATAGCTTATTTGCCTACTATGACTCACAATTGTCGAGAAAAAGTCAATCCACTTGCATAGGAAGGGGGCTGTGGAGGGGGTGGTCGACACAGGTGCCACTTTAAAAAAAAATTATATTGAGGGCAGCATTTTCTATAATTCAAATGAAAACACTCGATGTTTCTAAATCATCTTCATTACTAGATTTTTAAAAAAAATGATCTACGAAAATGGCTTAAACTAAAAAAGAAAATAAGAAAGAAAAAAAAAATCTACCCGTCCTAAGAGAAATTAACAAAGCAAAAATTAAAAAAATAAAAAGAATAAAACTATGAATCGATGAAATAACAAGGAGAAAAAACAATTTAAAAAAAAATAATTCTCATACTATTATTGTTATCACATCCGGCTCCGAAGCTATTTAATATGTACGGATCCACTAAGGGTGCGAATAGTCATTGGCGATTATAGGTAGCCGGGTACCTATAGATGCAGCCAAAAATACGATAGACTTGCAAAACCTTCTAAGTTGCATTAGCATTCACTTTCAAACCCTACTAAGTTACCAGCCAATGGCAGTAGTTGTTTTAAACAAAATTTGTGAAAAAGAGCCAATCACAATTTAGCTTGCCGGCACATGACTTTCTTTCGACACATTTTGCTGATAATGTTTATTAAAATCATGCAGTACAGTTTAAAGAAAATGTAAAAGAGCACCCCCCTCTATATCTTTTAAATTTGTTGTGGACTTTCTTTCGACACATTTTGCTGATAATGTTTATTAAAATCATGCAGTACAGTTTAAAGAAAATGTAAAAGAGCACCCCCCTCTATACTCTATATCTTTTAAATTTGTTGTGGGCTGTCAAACTTCCTAAGCCTAAGTGATTTAGACCACTTTCAAATCCTCATAAGTATTTTAAAACTCTTTCAAAAGCTGCTAAGTATATTTTTTAAACTCTTTCAAAAGCTGCTAAGTATGTAAACCATTTTCAAAACCTGCTAAGTAATAACTTTATAATGCATTATAAATGCAAAAATGCCCATTAAACTATATTTTATGTTAAAAAATATATCATTTGCAGCTAATCTTATAACTGGAACAAAAACCAGATTCCTAGGATTAGCGCATCATTGTGTTTTAGAAAAATGTGTTTTTCTCAAAATCAATCTAAAGTGACTTAGCAGGGTTTGCAATTGGACTCCTCAATTAATATATTCTACAGTTTTATATGTTAAAATGTTATAACAAGTATTTGAGTAAAATTCGTCGATGAAATGGTCATTTCGTCTTTGTCAGTCGTGCATGAATAGGCCTATGTTGTAGATAGTAATAATAATAATAATAAAGTTCATTTCAAAAACACGCTTCATCCCCAAAGGCTCGAAGCAAGGTACAATGTCAACAAAAAACATATCTATAATTTACCACATTTAAAACAAACGCAACACTACAAAAACTAATTACAAGCATACAATCTCAAAGTCTTTCTAGCCATTTCAACCCGGAGCAACACAGCCATTATGCATTAACTGGAAAATAAGGTAGACAATCATCCCAGAAGGTGTTTGCGAAATAGATGTGTCTTTAGATCGGTTTTAAAGGACTCCAGTGTCTGGTTGTTTCTAAGATCGACAGGAAGGGCGTTCCAAATTGTTGGACCAGCAAATGCGAAAGTGCGCTTTCCGTAAGTCTCAAGGCAAACACTTGGTGTCGAGAGTTTGCCACTATCGGATGAGCGGAGCTCTCTAGTGGGTACATAAGGCGTCAGCAGCTCTTTCAGATAGGACGGCGCCAGGTCATGTAAGCAGCGGTAGCACAAAGTTGCGATTTTGTACTCTATGCGAGCACGCACCGGCAGCCAATGCAACTCTCTCAGAAGTGTTTTTGCATGGTCGAATTTGCGTTTGCGGAGAACTATGCGAGCCGCATTATTCTGTGCTATTTGAATTTTATCCAGGAGCGTAGCAAGACTTCGTGTAGAATCTAAATAACTATTGGATAAGTCTTGGTATGTTATAGTTTATGAAAATTACATCACAGATAGAAACATGGGCGCCCGCAGGGGGGCACTGGATTGATTGAATAACAAAATTTTAGACAAAAATAGACACAAAATTTATTAAAGTAAAGAGAAAATAAAGAGAAAGTAACTAAGCTGATGTCCTGTCCGTTCGTTCACCATACAAATACGCTTCAGTAGATTAAAACTATATTAAAATATTACACAATTTTTTAGCCTCCCCCCCTGGAAAGTTAATCGATTTTTTTGCCCCCCCCCCCAGAAAGTTTTCTGCGGGCGCCCATGGATAGAAATAGTAACATGAACTATAAGGAATATCAATAGACTTATTAAATTTTTTGGGGTCAAGTTTCCAAAATCGTTTTTTTGAATGGAATCCAAATTCAAAAGTCTTTAATAGCAGAAACATCAATAAATTATGATTTTAAAAAATAAATATTTAATAATACTATACACAAATGTTTAAATAATAAAAAAAATGTACTGTAATATCTTTTTTATCATTACTAGATTTTCTAAACATTTACAAGTTAATAATTGGCATAAATTATAAATAATATTTATTAAAAATTTTATTTTGGTATTTTAAATTTATGTGTATGTTTAACATAACTTTAGGTTATTAGAGTAACGAAAACAATCCACGACCTTTGACACCTTGCCTTAACTTCAATATTGCTCGAAATTTTAAGTAAAGTTTGTAAATAAGGTTTCTTTTTCCTTTCTATCTTTTTAAAAAAATAAAATATTTTGTTGCTTAATATTTATTTCATTTCTAATATTTATTCTTCTAATAGTTATTTTCAATAGTGAGTAGTGGCAGTAGTGGGTGAAGTGTGTCTAGCAGTCGTCATGTCATAAGTCATAAATCATAAAGTCTTTGTCAACGACTGTCAAACTTCAGTGGGCCAGTGACCCCCCCCCCCCCATATAAGTATGTAAACATTTTATCTCCCCCCACCCCAATGAATTATAATATAAATAAAATAATAAATTTAATTTATATATACATTTTAGTTTTTCTTTGTGCTGATGTATTTTAATGACACAAAATTGTAGGTTAAACATTTTATTAGATCTTTAGCTTGTTATTCAGCAAGTTAAAAAGTTTTTACACTTACCTTTTAGGCTGTTTCTGATTTAGCGGCCCACGTTGACTTTGTTAAGGTTAGGCATGCGGCATAGGGATTGTTTTAGGGTTCGGGTTAGGCGTAGGGATAGATTTAGGGTTCGGGTTAGGCATAGGGATAGATTTAGGGTTCGGGTTAGGCATAGGGGTCGATTTAGGGTTCAGGTTAGGCATAGGGATGGATTTAAGACGTAAAAGTGCGCGCATGGAAATAAACGCGGGCCGCGTTCTCTGAATTTACCAAGCTTCAATATGATTATTGTCAGTATAGCTGGCAAATAATAGTTTATTTTCTAGATGCTATCATCTTTCCATGGAGTAGCCAGGTGTTGCTATATCATAACAATGGGCATCAGGGACATCATTTGGGTAGGGCAGGTTTTATTTATTTTAATTGCTATGTACTGTTGCCGTTGCGCCTCCAGTAATAAACAAATTTAACAAGCCGACAGAGTTTTGGTTTTGCCCCCCCCCCCGAACAAACCCTGAAATGCACCCCTGATGGGCATTGTCTATAGCAATGTTCCCTCTAAGGTTTGTAGGTTTGTTGGTTCATGTGCAAAATCATAAAGTTGTGTGCAAATTTTTACAGAATCAATTTTTTTGTGCACAAAATTTTACAGCCTACAGACACAAACACACACTTAAGTGGAAATTAGCTGCGTGGTACTCAAAACTGCTGCGCGGCATCTGTGAGATTGCTGCGTGGCCGCGGAGCCGCACAGCCGCGCTGCTTAAAGGGAACATTGGTCTATAGTAGCTGATTTATCATTTTCAACTTGCGGAACCGATATACCAGACAAATTAACATCATCCTCATCTAACCATTCAGCACTTAAAATAGAAGCATTGTCAGTGTGAGCAATAATTGCCATAAGCTCTCTCTATCTCCTTGTAGCTACTCGCATTGGTCGAATCCTTTTTTTTGAGGAGCAGGTGCTAATTTCTTATGCTCAAGAGGGCATTGTTGGCCCTGTTGATCATGCTTTTTCAACGTGGCTTGTGATGCAAAATAGATGTTCAAGCAGCGATGTTATTATTGTTACTCATTTTACTTTCCCCTAATTCTCAGAATTTTGTATTCCTACTCTATCAATATCATTTATCTTGACCGCACATGACACTTGAACCTTTTCCTTGTTCTATACCTGCAACATGATCGCAAACATACCACCCTAGTCATATGCGACAAACAGAATCTACAGGCAAAGCAAGGCCACCTTTTGACTTCTCTTGCACTAACAAAGTGTGCTAACATTCTGACCAGCCATCTGCAGTGCTTAAGCAGACACACATTAAATAAATCTTATATTGTTAAAAGCCTAAAAATTATATGACTATTTACACTCAATAAATTTTAAAAAAATAATGTAATAACCAGTCAATTTTTAAGATTAAATATTTAATCGAGAAAACATGGTTGTTGATGCCAACTAAGCTAAACCCCCCTCCCCCCTTGTCAACAACTGTCAAACATTTCCAAACCCCCTCCCCCCTATTTTGTTGACATAATTAATGGACGAACCCTGTCCAGTACCAGACAACAGCATGAAAAATTGTTCAGAAATAAATGGAAGTTTAAAAAAATGTATAATTTATAACTTTTTCATTTAATTATCAACATTTTGAATGCAAGCAGCCAGATGATCAATAAATTGATCGTGGGTCCTTAAGGTAAAGAAGAAGAAGTGATCGCATGTTGATCTGGCACTTTAATGAGAAAACAGCACCCACTCTCTCTTTCTTTGCCACAGAAAACCTATTGGTCCTATCCACTGTACTTATTATTAATGGACATCAATAAAAGAATAACCGTTTAAATAGCAATTCAAACTGGAACAACACATTTTTTTTTATAACCGACGCTGAAGAGTGAAGTGGTAGCTTGCCGCGTATAATTCCAAGGTATTCGGTCAGCCACTCAGCGTAAGAAACTCCTATGCCGGAGTATATATATATATATATGTATCTATAAATATATATATATATAAAAGAATACAATCTACAATTATTGCCGATGTAAGCATTAATTAAAATTATAGGCCTACTTATTCATTAAAGAAAATTGCACCCTCTTTAGTTTAAGAAAGTGTTAACACATTAAATTTTTTTTTCATGCCATGGCATAATATGCTATGCTAGTAATATACATAATTAGTAATAAAACTATTTATTATCAGTCACTGTTGGCAATATTTAATTATTTATTAGAAATTAAAAACACTTACTGACACTGCAGTTTTTGCTATGATTGCGCAAACGGATTTATAATTACGATTGACTACTACTCAAAGTAGCTACTGTCATAAGGATTCCTGAAATAGCTACAGGTATATTAATAGATACTGACAAAACCTCGCTCAAATTCTATGTTATGTTTGCCTACCGAGCCAAACATAAGACCAAAGGTAATTTTAAATGGGTCAAAAGAATTAAGCTTCATTTTTACCTTCAATGTATTTATTGTGTCCTGAGCACACCAAAAATAATGAAATTTAAAAAAATATAAAATTCTAAATCCTTGAAGAACCATACTAAATCCTGTATTGCTGTACACCTTTCAAAAAATCTTAAACCCATACAAAGTACAGGTCAACCATACAGGTTGGCATGTATGCTATTAGTAGTAGTTGACTTAGTAATATAGGCCTAGTACTTATTTTATACATTAACTATTAGATTAGTACTTAGTTTTAATGTAGCCTTCACTTATTCTACTAAATAGACAGACTGGGGTACTAGTAGACCAGTAGTAAACTAGTAGTTTTATTGAGTTGGTATCCCTGGTGGGATGTATCCTCCAAAATTTTTTGTAGTTGAATTGATTATTTCCTCTGATTATAATTCTAATTTATTATCAAGTTGATTTGATTGATTTTTAACATAATCCAGATTAAAATTAAAACGAGAAATGTATACTTGCCCACCAGGTCCATTTAACAAATCTCTTCATTCTAAAGCACTTAACAGGCTGAAGAGGTAGTGTACCACTTTATTGACATATTTACATCATGGTGCACCATCTGTCTTGCAATTAGTCAAGGGGCCTAAATTTTCCAATCAAGTTTTTTTCAAGCCTCAAAGACTATTGGAAACAGCCCAAAACTGTGCACCGAAAGCCTTGCCATAGACAAAGGCAAGGGAGTGTAGAATGTGTGAATCAATATGTTGAAAACATGCTGACGAAATGGATGCAGGACACGAAGAGCAATCATTGGAATGTTTTGCTGTACAGTGTGTTCAGTTAATGAAAAGTCAGGCATATATTCAGTAGGCCTATGTGATGGTATCAAGATGTCTTCCTATGAAATTCTTTTTGGATTCACAGTAAAGATTGGGTTAAACACATTTAGAGAGGTTTTAAGGAACGTTGTGTGGGAGGAAGACTTTCATGAGGTTGTTGTATCATTTGCAGAATGTTCTAATGCTTCGTCTACCTCACCTCAAGTATCTACCATTATTTTCCCCATACAGCCCAAAATATTTATACCATTGAAGAGCATGCAAACTCAAATGTCTATGCCAGTTGAAGTATCGACATGTAGGACAGTGCAAAGGGGGCACTTGGTCGCCAGCATCAATGGGGTGCAAAAATCATCTTTATTTAGGACCTTTATATTTTTAGGGAATTAAACAATAGAATGTGATGTACTTCAAAATGACATGGGGCACCAAATTTGTCCTTTTTTCGATTGATTGATGCCATTTCAGGCTTCGCCCCTGGCACCGCTTGACCTCAGCACAATCCTGTTGACATGTTTTACTTCTAGAAAGCTTGTCAATGCCATTCAAGTGCAGATTGCTAGAATTAATATACAAATTAGGAAACTTTCAATTTCATTTTGTACCGGTACTTAAAATTTGCCTGATCCCTGCTGTTTATTATTTGCTCATAAAAAATTACAATCTAAACACACTTAGCCTGTAAAAGTAGACACTTAGCCTGCAACACTAGACACACTTAGCCTGTAACAGTAGACACACATAGCCTGTAACAGTAGACACACTTAGCCTGTAACTTTAGTATTTTTTTTATAGTAGAGACTACTTTAGAATTTACATGTAGTCTAGTAGTAGAAGTATGTATTAGTTGTTAGTATTTAAGTATTAGGCCCGCTTTTAGTATATTAGGCTATGAGGAATGCCATCAGGTGTTGTAATTATAAGCTACGCCTAAGGACATGACTTGGTTAACACAGTTCGCTTGGCATGATGTGGTTAACACAGTAGGCTTGGCATGATGTGGTTAACACAGTAGGCTTGGCATGATGTGGTTAACACAGTAGGGTTGGCATGATTTGGTTAACACAGTATGCTTGGCATGATGTGGTTAGCACAGTAGGCTTGGCATGATTTGGTTAACACAGTAGGCTTGGCATGATGTGGTTAACACAGTAGGCTTGGCATGATTTGGTTAACACAGTAGGCTTGGCATGATGTGGTTAACACAGTAGGCTTGGCATGATTTGGTTAACACAGTAGGCTTGGCATGATGTGGTTAACATAGTAAGCTTGGCATGATGTGGTTAACACAGTAGTCTTGGCATGATGTGGTTAACTTAGTAGGCTTGGCATGATGTGGTTAACATAGTACTGGTAGGTTTGGATAAAATTTAGATTCAGACAAGTATTAAAGTTGTCTGCTTTATTTAATTTAACTCTTTATTAATCAATTTATTAAAAATAATTATAAAGCTGGTAGGCATAGTAGAAATAGTAGGCAGGTAGGACAAACAATAGTATTAATACTACCCCATACCTGCCTAAAGAATACAATCTCTATATAGTCCACAATGAATGAAATGTTTTACAATCACAAATGAATATATGGTCAGTGACGACTACTTAAGAGTTAGAATGATGAGACAATTTTATTTTACTATTAAGGACAACAGAAAGCAGTCTGTTGTGCACTACTATTATTATGCACAATATATATACACACCAACATTATTATTGCCACACAATATATATTTACACCAACATTACCACAATATATATTTACACCAAAAATATTACAATATATATACACACCAACATTATTATTGACACACAATATATATTCACACCAACATTATTACAAAATATATATATTTACTCAGTAACATTATCACAATATATATAGACACCAACATTATCCCAATATATATATAGACACCAACCTTATTACTGTGACACAACTTCAAACAGATCACCTGCACTTGTACATAAGACAAGGTCTGTCGCTTAGAAAAAGAGCTCAGTTGCTTTACTTAATAATAAGTACAAGGACTAACACTAAAAGATTAGCCACTTCTTGTTAGGGCTTCATTTTAAATAGTCTCAATAAATGTAACAAATTAAATGTGTATGTTGCAAATAAAATTCATATGCATGAAAACATAACAGTTGATATGGTGTATGCATGGAAACATAACACTTGATATGGTGTACACATGAAAACATAACAGTTGATATGGTGTATGCATGAAAACATAACAGTTGATATGGTGTATGCATGGAAACATAACAGTTGATATGGTGTATGCATGGAAACATAACACTTGATATATTGTATGTATGGAAACATAACACTTGATATGGTGTATGCATGGAAACTTAACTTCAAAATAAAACTAATAATCATTTTATCTTTTCAGGTTGGTTTTCAGAGCAGCAGACTGATAATGTCAGCTTCTGCTGTTTCACGTACAGCTTCATCAGGACTGCACATACCCATCTGCAATTTTACCAGTTATTTGAGATATAAATGCTGTATAAAGTATCTGTTTGGAACATCGTTACTGAGACGGACAATAACCAGTTCAAATTTCAAGAAAGATTTGCTTAACCTACAATCTTCAAATTTGAAAAACTTCCGGCAAAGTAAACATATTCCCGGGTTATATTTCCGTCAAGACCATACACGATGTTCATCCACTTTATCTCACGATGAGTCCTCACCTTCGCCAGTTTTTCTCAAAGCTGAAAAGTATCTTGAGAACACAGCAGTTGTGGACAGAGATGGATCTTTTACATATGCAGACCTACTGCATCACAGCATGTGCCTTGCGGTTCAAATTCTTGAAACATACCGTAATGGGGACATGAAACTTGATGGTGACAGGATCGCGCTTCTAACAGAATACAACGCCACCTACATCATTTGTCAGTTCGCCACTTGGATTTGTAATGGCATCTCTGTGCCTCTGTGTAACACCCACCCTGCCTCTGAATGGGAATATTTCCTGCAAGATTCTCAGTGCTCCCTAATCCTTGTGTCCAGCAGTCTTGTGGACAAAATATCGCCGGTTGCTGAAAAACTTGGAATCAGGCTTATAGTTTTAGCAAGAAACAGTTTCAGCAATGGATACCCCAAGAACAGATGGTTCCAACCGGATCATGCATCCAACCCTAAGTAAACAATATTGTTTTTAAAGGAATTGTGTACACGGTATTGTTCAGAGTATAGGCCACTTCTGATGAAGCCGAACCCTTAAAGTTTAGTGTTCACATATACCGGAATTGTTCAGAGTATAGGCCACTCCTGATGAAGCCAAACCCTTAAAATTTAGTGTTCACATATATCAGAATTGTTCAGAGTATAGGCCACTCCTGATTAAGCCAAACCCTTAAAGTTTAATGTTCACATCTACCAGAATTGTTCAGAGTATAGGCCACTCCTGATGAAGCTGAACCCTTAAAGTTTTGTGTTCACATATATCAGAATTGTTCAGAGTATAGGCCACTCCTGATTAAGCCGAACCCTTTAATTTATCAGTATTGTTATTATTATCTTTCGCAACATCCCCATCACTACCGCACCCCTGGTTTAAAGACTAGTATTATCTTTTGCAACATCCCCATCACTACCGCACCCCTGGTTTAAAGACTAGTATTATCTTTTGCAACATATCCATCACTACCGCACCCCTGGTTTAAAGACTAACAGTAGTTTTAAAAATGCAGCCTACAATCAGAACACTACGGTGCATACTGGAAATTTCAATGACTGTTAAATATAAATATTAAATGAACTAGTTATAGCCCGAGAAAAATGGCAGAGGCAATGAGTGAACTTCCCATCTACTTAAAATGACTTGAAAGAACTTGCATTCAAGTCATGCATTTTATAAGAATCTCAATGAGTGCTCCCCAAACCACCACACCCCTTTTTACACGCCCCTGGACTATATTAATAATTCTAATGTCCCACCCCTTTTTACACGCCCCTGGACTATATTAATAATTCTAATGTCCCACCCCTTTTTACACGCCCCTGGACTATATTAATAATTCTAATGTCCCACCCCTTTTTACACGCCCCTGGACTATATTAATAATTCTAATGTCCCACCCCTTTTTACACGCCCCTGGACTATATTAATAATTCTAATGTCCCACCCCTTTTTACACGCCCCTGGACTATATTAATAATTCTAATGTCCCAACCCTTTTTACACGCCCCTGGACTATATTAATAATACTTATGTCCCACCCCTTTTTACACCTCAGATTTATTTCATCATATTTTAATTGAGACTATTTCAGTAAAACAAAAACAAATATTATGCACAAAACATACTTTGGATCTTTAGAAATCTCATTGAGCATGGTTATTGGGAATTTTATGTTGCACGCTACTGAGCTCACCAATACTCCATACCTTCTTTCATACATAGAGAATTACATTAATTCATCATCATCCTATGTGTCACAGCTAATCTAAATACATAATTATCTATGCAACAATGTCACTAATGCTACCACTTGGCGATGATTTCCCTGAATAAAATTCCTGATGATTGTGCTAAATTTTTTCTTAGTCCCACTTCACATGTAATATTAATATGTAACACATCTAAATCTGCTGTGTAAAAGTGGATGGGACATTAAAAGATGATATAGTTCAGAGGCAGTGGTGCACGGAAAAAAAAAAGGGCGGGGGGTGTTGCACTATTAGGAAAGTGCTTTACTTGAATGTATGTTTGTCAAGTCATTTTTATTAGATGGGAAGCCATTGTTTAGCGGCCATAGCTAGTTATTAATAATTAATTATTTAATAAGCTTTAAGACACGATAAAAACGTGATTTAATATGCATGAGGGTGACAAAAGGGGAATTTTTGTGCAGTTAACAAGTAAAAATAAATTAAACTGACAATTTAAAACTGTTATATTATTTTTATGTTATTTGTGTTTAAAGAATTCACCACATAAAATAAAATAGTAGTTAACAGTTCTGTTAAATTTATTAAACATTATAAAATATATTTTACTTTTTATTGTTTTACCTGGACCAGGAAAATGAGACGGGTGTATGAGCAAAGGAAACAACGCTGGTTTGACCGTCAAGAAGAATCTGTTTTGAAAAAGCCATCCTTGATTGTGTATACAAGTGGAACAACTGGACCACCAAAGGTAATAACGGGACCACCATAAGTAATAACAGGACCACCAAAGGTAATACAGGACCACCAAAGGTAATAACAGGACCACCATAGGTAATAATGGGACCACCATAAGTAATAACAGGACTACCATAGGTAATAAATGGACCACCATAGGTAATAATAGGATCACCATAGGTAATAAGTGGACCACCAAAGGTAATAACAGGGAAACCATAAGTAATAACAGGACCACCATAAATAATAACAGGACCACCATAAGTAATAACAGGACAACCATAGGTAATAACAGGACCACCATAGGTAATAACAAGACCACCATAAATAATAACAGGACCACCATAGGTAATAAATGGACCACCAAAAGTAATAACAGGACCACCATAGGTAATAAATGGACCACCAAATGTAATAACAGGATCACCAAAGGTAATAAGTTATATTACTTTCCATCAATAAAAATAAAAGGTTCTCCCACTGGCTCAATGACCATACATGCTGTGCCAATATCAACATCATCTCTTTCTTATTGTAACATGAATCCCTTGACTGGTAGCAGGAGAAGGCATCAAGGCACCATCTGTTCTGCACACGTTTGAGAACCCTGGTTTAAGTGATTTGAATTATGTGTTATAATTCTTAAACATCTCCTGACAATAAACTCCTTTGTAGGTTTCTGCAATGCTGGCCAATAGTCTACCTTGTTTTTGCAAAGTCTATGTTGGTTTTATCAGAATTATTGGCAAAAAAGAGAAATAAATGTTTGCATTAGTTGTATGGAAACTTTTGTTTTTTGTGTATTTTAAAATATTAATGAAAAAAATTAACAGTAGGTGTAAAATATTAATTTTATTCATCATGTGAACTTATTTGAAGCATTGCTTTTCACTTGGTATGAAATCAGTTTTTCTCTCAAATTTCCAGTGACATAAACAGCTAACAGTGTTAGTAGAATAAAAAGTGGTAGTATTTATAATTTTCACGCTCCTCTTTGACTTAAAAAAAGTGCAGAAAATGTACCTCAAACTTAGAGTTACATTCTCATTAAAAATTGTCTAATTATTTCAAGCATTTACTATAATTTTTGTTTGACAAAATTCTCATGTGACGTCTTTTCTTCTATCACTGTTATTCATCAGGGTGTTGTCCTGACCCATGGAAACTTGGCGGCCATGGCCGCAGGAATGATTAAAAGCTGGGAATGGACACAAAGAGATGTTGTGCTTCATGTTTTGCCATTGCATCATCTTCATGGCATCGTCAACGTCCTGCTGACCCCGTTGTCCTGTGGAGCCACTGTTGTCATGGAGCCGAAGTTTGATGCAAAGCAAGTTAGTAGCTCTACATTTTGTACAGCCTGGCAGTTGGTACAGCATGTTACTGGGTACAGCATGTTACTGAGTACAGCATGTTAGTAGCTCTACATTTTGTATAACCTGGCAGTGGGTACAGCATGTTACTGGGTACAGCATGTTACTGAGTACAGCATGTTAGTAGCTCTACATTTTGTATAACCTGGCAGTGGGTACAGCATGTTACTGGGTACAGCATGTTACTGAGTACAGCATGTTAGTAGCTCTACATTTTGTATTTCTTGGCAGTGGGTACAGCATTTTACTGGGTACAGCATGTTAGTAGCTCTACATTTTGTATAGCCTGGGAGTGGGTACAGCATGTTACTGGGTACAGCACGTTTCTGGGTACAGCATGTTACTGGGTTAAAGCATGTTACTGGGTACAGCATGTTAGTAGCTCTACATTTTGTATAGCCTGGCATTGGGTACAGCATGTTACTGGGTACAGCATGTTACTGAGTACAGCATGTTAGTAGCTTTACATTTTGTATTTCATGGCAGTGGGTACAGCATGTTACTGGGTACAGCATGTTAGTAGCTTTACATTTTGTATTTCATGGCAGTGGGTACAGCATGTTACTGGGTACAGCATGTTAGTAGCTCTACATTGTGTATAGCCTGGCAGTGGGTGCAGCATGTCTGTAGCTCTACATTGTGTATAGCCTGGCAGTGGGTGCAGCATGTCTGTAGCTTTACATTGTGTATAGCCTGGCAGTGGGTGCAGCATGTCTGTAGCTCTACATTGTGTATAGCCTGGCAGTGGGTGCAGCATGTCTGTAGTTTTACATTTTATATTAAAGAAAAAGAAATGCTTTAAATGAAGTATGCTTTCCTTTATTCTGTCTTTAAAGAGATGAAAAAAAATCTGTTTGACATTTCATCCCCTGTCCAGTAATTAAACAGTAATTACCATAATTTCACTTTGTCCAGGTCTGGCATCTGTTGACCACACCATCCATAGAGCATTTTGACCGTAGCATCAATCTATTCATGGCAGTCCCAACGATTTACGCCAAACTCATTGACTATTATGAAAGGAACATTACTGAACCCAAGGCAAAAATTGCTGCTGACTTCATTCACCAAACTCTGACCACAAAGATCAGGTTAGTGAATAAATTATCTTTGCTCAAATAACTTTTTTATTGCATTCATTATGGCTATTGGTAGCCTGAGAAGCTATTTTATATCAATTCCTTTGTTTTAACCTAGCAAAGGCATTATTATCAATTCATAACCAAATCGGCATTGAATTTTTTTTTTTAATTTAACTTCTGAGTGTTATTAAGGTATTCTAATTTTTTACTGTCTCGAATTGCTGACCAATGTAATATTTCAGACTGATGGTGAGTGGCTCTTCGGCGCTGCCACAGCCAATCAGTGAACGTTGGACAGAGCTGTCTGGTCACGAACTGCTAGAAAGATATGGCATGACCGAAATAGGCATGGCTCTCTCCAACCCTCTGTACGGCCCAAGAGTTCCTGGTGGGTAACTCACTGAAAACTCTCTGAACGTATATTTTACTAACTATTCTAATGTACATCGCTTATGATGATATTATCAGCCTGAATATTAACGTAATCTAACAGTCTTTAATTTGTATTACAGAATTAAAATCTTAGAAATTAAACCAGCATTTAATTAACTGCTGTTAGAATTTAAAAATGTTCATCCCATGCAGGCCCTGTTACAGGGTGATCAACTGATTCTGGGCTGGGGGCATCGTGTTCCCAGCAATAAACAAACACTGAACAATTATAATTTTTCATCATGATATTTTGAGCTTTTAAAAATTGAAAACCAAATTGTTTAAATGTACCTGCTGCCTCCACTATCAAGTTGTCCCTGGCATCTCTTGATCCCTAAAAGGCACTGACCCTATCGATGTCATTGTTGTAGACTTTATGGCAATGATAATTGAAGGCTTTTACTAATTCCAAAGTAAAATAATGATACAAAGTTTTTGAGGAGGGTGTGTGTTTAAGCTATAATTTGTATATGACCAATTCACATTAATCTGTTCAGAAAATTTTTATTAATTTTATATATGATGTTTATTTGTTGTTTCATTTGTTGCGATGTAAAATATATATACAATTTACTGTTTCCTTGCCACCATTATATTTTAAATACGTTTATTTAGGATCCTATGCACAAATGCTGCTTGAGCACAGACAATTGTATTACCTTTATATGAGACCTATATTATTTCCAAATATCAAAACATTTTGCAATACCTTGAAACTAGAGAAGTTTTTTTTCATCATGATCTCACTATTGTCTTAGCTCCTCTCCACCTGACGCTTAGCTCCTCTCCACCTGACGCTTAGCTCCTCTCCACCTGACGCTTAGCTCCTCTCCACCTGACGCTTAGCTCCTCTCCACCTGACGCTTAGCTCCTCTCCACCTGACTAGATCATTAGGAAACACATGATTGCAACGCCTCTTTAGCCACGGCTTCATTTTCAGCGTAGTCATGGCAACAACTAACTTATTAATGTTCTTAAGCAAAATCTCCGTCCAAGTCCTCTTCCTTTTTTGTACATTGGGGTGGCATACAGTCTATATGTCAGTTTTATCTATATGCCAGTGTATAAACTGCTTGTTGTGGCCATGGAATATGCCCTGGCCAGTGCATTCTAAGCAGAGCAGCTGTTGTTTCCACAGGTTGTTGTTCTCCCTATCAGAACCACTTTGTTTTTTTACCTGACCATAGTTGCAGATCACTGTTCTCTGTCTCAGACATCTTGGTGGGGTACATTCAGTGTCTAGGCTGTTGGTGGGGTACATTCAGTGTCTAGGCTGTTGGTGGGGTGCATTCAGTGTCTAGGCTGTTGGTGGGGTGCATTCAGTGTCTAGGCTGTTGGTGGGGTACATTCAGTGTCTAGGGTGTTGGTGGGGTACATTCAGTGTCTAGGCTGTTGGTGGGGTACATTCAGTGTCTAGGCTGTCCTCTTTGTCATCTGTAATTCTGTTCTCTGTCTCAGACAACTTTGATGGGGTAGATCCACTGTCTAGAATGTTATCTCATCAGTAACTCTGTTCAAGTCTTATTACATTATAAAGTAATTAGTATTTTATTTCAGAAAATTTCCCATTAAATTTTGCACATATTGATTACCCTATAAATTCGTTTATAGGTCACACTTTTTTTAAACCAAAAATTTCGATTTAAATGAGTGGTGCGACATGATAAGGATCTGAAGCATTTACTGTTATCCAAGCTTTTCTCTTAACAGAACAGAGGGCAATCAGTTTTTTTAATGTTTTTTAAAGATACTGGTACTGTAACATAGTTTATGGACATGCTTTTAAGTTTTCAAGTTTTGTGACGGCTTTTTAATAAATATTAGATACATTTACATTTTTAAAAAAGGACTATGTAACATCTCATACTAAGGGTGCAACCCATACGCTAGTATAAAAAGTAGGAGGTTATGCTATTTCTCTGGCTCAAATCCAATAAAAAATTTAAGCAAATAATATTTAATGTCCCTGATGGATAACCTTTAAGTACCGTAATACTAATTATTTTATCAAACAGGTGCTGTTGGTACGCCAATGCCTGATGTGGAAGTACGTATTGTGAAACCAAATGTTTATAACTCACAAGGCTACGACATTTTAGTTGATGGGAACTCCAGACATTCGCTTGTCACTAGAGGTGAGTGTAGCAAGGAACAAAATATCAAATGGCACCTGATGAATGGAGTTTGAACTGGAATTTGAAAATGCTTATTATTCATAAAGAGAATGACTGTCTTAATTGAAATTGATTATTTAATGGGTGCTTTCATTAAACTTTTAAGCATTTT
Source organism: Lymnaea stagnalis (assembly GCA_964033795.1). NCBI lineage: Eukaryota > Metazoa > Mollusca > Gastropoda > Lymnaeidae > Lymnaea > Lymnaea stagnalis. The sequence goes on along the minus strand of CAXITT010000338.1, from coordinate 689,796 downwards.
TGGAGGTGCATTTATCCATGTCACTGTCCAGATGCATTCGTCCGTGTTTTTGTCCAGGTTCATTTATTTAGTGTAACATTTTTTACCAGTAAAGTAACCCAGTTTACTCTCTATTATCTGTCATTGACATGTTCTGTCATTGACATGTTCTGTCATTGACATGTTCTGTCATTGACATGTTCTGTCATTGACATGTTCTGTCATTGACATGTTCTGTCATTGACATGTTCTGTCATTGACATGTTCTGTCATTGACATGTTCTGTCATTGACATGTTCTGTCATTGACATGTTCTGTCATTGACATGTTCTGTCATTGACATGTTCTGTCATTGACATGTTCTGTCATTGACATGTTCTGTCATTGACATGTTCTGTCATTGACATGCTTGATAAAAAAAATTTCTGTGGGGTTAAATGTGTACTTTCTGTTGTGTTACATTCTGGGTGGCCGAGCAGTCTAAACTGGTCAATCCCAACGTGTGGACTGGAGTTCAATCCCCAGAAAAAGCCTAGACAAGCCAAAAACACCACCAACACACCATGTGGATGGGATGCCAAAAACACCACCAACACCCCAGGTGGATGGGACGCCAAAAACACCACCAACACACCATGTGGATGGGACTCGCTAACTTTGGATAGCAACTCATCTAAGAGAAGTAAAATTCTGAATTCACACCCGCAGATGGAGTCCTGAGGGTTGTATGACGTTAACAAAATGAAAATTCTGGCAACACCTTCGACATGGAACGCATAGAAAGCACAGTGAAACACTTAAGACTCACTGCTGGTCATCTACTACGTCCTGGTCTATTTCCACTTATTTTGAAAAAGTCTTGCCATAAGAACAAATAGGCATACACACGAGAGCTAGTCTGATGACTTAAGCAAGTCTCCCTCACTTTAAACAAAATACAGCTCAACTCAAGGCCACTACTCAAGTCAAGGCCACTACTCAAGTCAAGGCCACTACTCAAGTCAAGGCCACTACTCAAGTCAAGGCCACTACTCAAGTCAAGGCCACTACTCAAGTCAAGGCCCCTACTCAAGTCGAAGCCTTGGTCATCTTTGCATGTGAAGAAAGAAGAATAAAAAAAATTATAATATGCATCTACATCGTACTGAAAGAAAACATTATGAGTACTTCCATCTGATAATTTTATATTTATTTAAATAAGGTCTCAAGGGAGATATTTCCTTTGAAGTATTTTAAGTGAATATTTACTACGTAAACTTTATTCAAAATTATTGTCACATTATAATCTAACAGGTTCAGAAGAAGAAATTGGGGACCTCCTTGTTCGTGGCCCATCTGTAGCCAAAGAATATTGGAAAAAACCAGAGGCTACAAAAGAAGCATTTACTAAAGATGGATGGTTTAAGACAGGTAAGTTAAGTCTCATTAAGTCACTCGCATTGAATGCTTTTCAGACATGTAGATGAAATGTGTTTAAATCAGGCAAAATGAATGTGTTTAAGACAGGTAAATTAAATGTTTTCAAATCAGGCAAGTTGAATGTGTTTAAGATAGGTAAATTAAATGTGTTCAAATCAGGCAAGTTGAATGTGTTTAAGATAGGTAAATTAAATTTGTTCAAATCAGGCAAGTTGAATGTGTTTAAGACAGGTAAATTAAATGTGTTCAAATCAGGCAAGTGGAATGTGTTTAAGACAGGTAAATTAAATGTGTTAAAATCAGGCAAGTTGAATGTATTTAAGACAGGTAAATTAAATGTGTTCAAATCAGGCAAGTTGAATGTATTTAAGACAGGTAAATTAAATGTGTTCAAATTGAACGTGTTTAAGACAGGTAGATGAAGTATGTTTGATTAAAATGCACGGAGACTAAGCTAAGTAATTTTGGCTCAAAAGTGTGGAGTACCGTACTCAAAACAATTTCACACTCATGACCACCGTTTGTGCATAAAAGGTTTTTAAAACAAATCACTTTCTAGACCCAGAGATCTAGAGACATGGTAAATACTTTCTAGACCCAGAGACATGTTAAATACTTTCTAGACCCAGAGACATGTTAAATACTTTCTAGACTCAGAGACATGGTAAATACTTTTCTAGACCCAGAGACATGGTAAATACTTTCCAGATCTAGAGACATGGTAAATACTTTCCAGATCTAGAGACATGGTAAATACTTTCCAGATCTAGAGACATGGTTTTGACTGACATTTGGGCTTTTAATGCTTTTCCCAAAGACTCAACTATTTCCTTTTAAAGGTGACACAGCGAGGTACAAGAAGGGAGTCTATTTCATCGTGGGCCGAACATCGGTGGATGTCATCAAGAGCGGCGGGTACAAGATCAGTGCCTTGGATGTGGAACGCCACCTGTTGGCTCATCCTGATATAGCTGACTGTGCAGTGGTTGGGCTGTCAGACATGACGTGGGGTCAAAAGGTGAGACATAACTTGTGGTCAAAAGGTCAGATATAATAGGGTTCAAGGGTGATTTACTTTTAAATATTTTTGGATAATAATGACTAATTGAACCCGATGTTTCAGTCATAAAATACCTGACCTGAATTATCCAAATAACTGGAACATGTCTGAAATTTTATTTGCAAGTTGCCCTGAATCCATTTAATAAATGACCCATCTCAACATGAATTATTATTTCAGAACTTTATGGCTGCTGTCAGCAATCTTTGCTACTTAAAGGTTTTTTACTCGTTTGATTCTCCACATTAATATTTGCTCTTTTGGACGGATGAGTACATACCTAGACCTGCCAACCCTTCCGATTTTCGACGGAATTATACCGATTTTTTATCCCCCATTCCAACGTTAAATAAAGCGTGACATGCCCGCCGGATGAATATCTCACGCACTATTTTTCCTGTCGCCAGACATGTAGCCACTGCCTTGTTTTTATCGAAGCGAACCGTGATCTCCAAATAATTTTTCAATCATTGATCCGATCAGGACTTAATCCTTTTACTAGGCTAAAAAATAATTCAGTCGTGTTGTGACTTTTTTTTTTGTTAACGATTTTCTTTGGTAAATGGATAAATCTATTGAAAGTGGTGGGTACAATGATATTAATAAACATATTTTAAAAATTGAAAAAAATATACAACTGCAGCTAAAAGCATTGAATCTACAACATCCATGACTTATTTCTTTGCTAAGGAATTGGACGATTCAGTTATCAGATTGGAAGTTTTATTTACCACTTTTCTTATTGAAGGAAATATTTCTCTAGCCAACTCCGATCGTTTTAATGCCAGAGTCAAAGAAATGTTTCCAGACTCACAGATTGCTATAAGATTTGTGAAGAAAAACTTTATATTTCTTTATTTACTCAAAAAGGCTTGTGCATTAGTATGTAGGTCTTAACAAATGCTCCCCACCAGGCGCCGGCGCCCCCAACCCCCGCGCGCACTCCCTACAGATTTTTTTTCGTGGCAGGTCTGTGTACCACCCAGTAAATGGCCCACTGACAAATTGAACGTCCCATCCCTTGTTGTCAGTCAAGCCATGCCATCATAGCTCAAGTGCTTTGAGGTTGGCCACACTGTTCATAATGATCTTTTTGCACCCGGGTTTGTGGTTGAAATGTTCCTTTTTTTGTAGCAATCTCCCTTTCCCTTGGTTCATGCAATAGCAGGAAGTGTCCCCACTTTACATTTGAACGACACAACTGTCAAGGCTGCCACTTAATGTCATATCAACCAAGTCAGAAGAGTCATGTTTTATCAATAAATCGATTAGAATCACGATTTATGTGTCTGAAATGAAAAGAGCTGTAATTTAACATTGTACACACGATGTCTGCATTGTATGCAGGTCCATGTTCTGTTGCAGAGTGTTTTCTCAGGTCACTTGGCTGTGTGTGTTTGGATGAGTACATATCCATATATTCAATAAATAAATCTCTCTCACAAATAGAATGGTGCATTTTTATTTCAGGTAGCTGCTATATTAGTTCTAAAATCCGGTGGGACCATGATGGATTTGGCAAATTTACGTGAGTGGGCAAGCTCACGTCTTCCACCGTATCAGCTCCCTACAGTCATAAAATGCCTGGACTCTCTACCTCGCAACACCATGGGCAAGGTAAACAAGAAGGAGCTTGTCAATCACGTATTTCCAGAATTTGCCCACAAGAAATGGTGATGATCTTCATTACAAATTATACATATTTTTTCTGAGGTTTAACTCTTTTGCTGCGGAATTTTTTCATAAAAAAAAAAAAAGTACATTTTTCCAAAGAGCAAAAATAGAGTGAGAGGTTGGGTTTATTAAAAAATATTAAAAATATTATTGTTTCCTTTATAAGACTAAACTTGGTATCAAATGAAAGATATTTGAAAGGACTTAATGTTTCTGAACTTATTTCTTCAGTAACAGAAAATAAAAATAAAATGTAAAAACATTATATGCAAAACCATTTTTTCCCCAAACCCTTTGATGTACGCATACCTCATCTTCACTTCTATAACTCAAATCCTCTAAAACTACAACTATCGGAATGATGCCATGGATCTAAATATAAATCACCTTCACTATCAAAAGAATCAGTATAAAACAATTCCAAAGCTTTTTGAACTGTTAATCGTCTAGGAAATGTACCTTACTTACTAGGGTCTAGGGTTGCCATAGCAACATTAGGAAAAAAATGGGGAAGAAAATCATTAAAATAATTCTTCAAATGACAATAAATAAACCTTGGTTTCGTCTATAAACAATGAAGTACCACTCTTCTATGTAAAAGTCCTATTAAAAAATAGCTCTTAAAAGGTTTAACTGAGAAATAGCAAAGAAACAAACATGATATTGAAACAACGCAAAGCGCGTTGGTCCGTGCTTTTTAGAACCGCGGATGAACGCACTGTATGTTGCGAAGCAGTGAAAGAGTAAAACCATTCACTACCCAAACCTGCTGCCATGAACTTGCAACTCTTACTAGCAACTGCCCACCATCAATGTTTGTACCTGGTACTTTAATATATATGTTAAAATTTTGAAACACCATTTAATCCAGACAGATGTCATTATTTCAGAAACAGATCTAGTTCCATTATATTTACAATCTTTTCGCTTTTTCTCAATGACAGATTTATCAATGTTTGGATGGTAAATGTTAGCAGCTGCATAACTGTTCATTAATAAATTAAATTGTAAATAATTTGGTAAAATGTTTATTGAATGTACTGCTATATTAATTACAAGAGGTTGTAATAAAGTGCTGTATAGCAATGAGTTGTGAGCTGCAAATAGTAATTTAAATAAATTTTTTAAAATATCTGTAAACTACAATGTGTGTGATATTGAATATTTAATCTTTTAAATAATATTAACATGTTCTTTTTTTCTAGATTAACCCCCTTGGCACTTATAATGTGGCTATTGAATGGCCTAATTTTTTCGATGTATGATGTTTGACTATTTCTCTTTTGTAGCAGAAAAACTCTTGACAAACTATTGATTTTGTTAAGTGTTACTTAATTTTCATATTTGGCAACGCCTTAATTGTTCTGTTGATATTCATGGTCATGGTGGTAGTTACTTTGATTTTATTTGATTAACCAAATGCAGCGTGGGATTTTCTGGTTACTGGATGAGTGATTTTTTTTTTTTATAACTGCTAACAACTACTTTAGAATTAATAAAAGTGATTTGTTAATTTTTCTATGGTAATTATAAAAAATTATTTTAAAAGAGCTTATGAATAATTTTGTTTCATTGTTTTAATTGTAATTTTAAAAATTTGTAGGAATCTCACAATTCTTTTTATTCTGATCCTCTGTCGGTCAGAGTTGCTTTGTCTCACTTAGAATTAGACCTTGAAAGTCCTATACTGATTGAAAAAAAGATAAGGAATTATGATTTAAATGGTAGTATGTAAGTGTAAGGTAGGAATGAAAGAAAAAAATCAAAGTCCTGTGAAATGGTAAGAATGAAAGGAAAAAAATCACATTCCTGTGTAAGGTAGGAATGAAAGGAAAAAAATCACATTCTTGTGTAAGGTAGGAATGATAGGAAAAAATCACATCAGTTTGTGTTGCAGCTAAATGAGAGAAAGGAATCAAGAAAGTCAAGATTGTCATGAGGGATGGTGCCACTTTCTGAAGGGCCTAAGCAAGCGTAACTGTGTCTTGGGAATGGCTTAGAAAACTAACAAACACACAAAACACGCCTTCCAAGAATAATAAAGTTATTTCAAGAAAATGCCAACTTAGACCAGGGCTTCTCAAACTTTTGGAATGTTGTTTAGCTTTGTTAATATGCTAAAAATATATGTACCTTCAGGTGCATATTTTTGGTTGGATATTTAAGTATATTAATATAACACCTTTTTCTGACATCTCTTTGAAGCACACAGTAGAATTTAATGACCAATTATGTATATATTTGTAGGCCAACTATAGTGCAGGACCCATGATTTAGAATTTTAGCTTTCATCTAGGGAGTGTGAAGGAGGCCACGGCTATAGGCGACACTTTTGGGGTTTATATTATAATTGATGTGTTAAAGGTGAATTACTGGTACTAAGATTATGTTTTTCCACCTCCTTTCTTTTTTTTTAAGACGGCGTTCGTGCCTTTAAAATCACAAAATTATTATACATTGTAACTTCATAACGGCCAGGTTATTAAACTTGCTAAAATGACAACCATAAAAAAAGTAGACTTACTTGCTCTAATTTTCTAATTATACAGCGTATACCTTTTGAAAAGCCATTTTATTTTGGTTCTCTCAAATTTTTCAATGTCAGCTATTTACCCGGAAACAAATATCAATCAAAATAATCTTTAATCATAAAATTGAAATATTATCTTTTATTTTATTCATTGTCGTTTAAAGTCTTGGATTTAACAATGAGTGTCACCCTTAAAGAGATCGACTCTATATGACCTTTGGCCTCCACAAAGGTGCCATCCATAAAGAATGTCACATTTCGGATGGGAGAGGGGGGGGGGTCTAAGAAAAAGTGTGACATTTAGTGAACAGGAAAAAAGGGGAGGGGGTAAACATATTGTATTACGTCACACATTTTACATTTTTCATCATACAAATAAAACATGACATTGGTGTTAAACGTTCTGTTGTGACAGATGTATTCTAACAGAAGATTTCACTATTATGCATTTAATAGTGTATTTTAGAATAAATTTAATTAGTTGTTAATTTTTTAAACATTTTTTTAGTTTGAAAGTGTAACATATTTTGGAGCTGGGAGGGTCCAGATATTTTTGATAGATTGTTATGGGGGGAGGGATGGGGTAATTTTTTTTTTTTTTTAAATTGAGTGACGTACTTAATGGATGACTCTCGAAGAAATATGGTTTGAATTAGATTAGGGGTGGCCATATGTAGCCAGCTGAGACGTTTAGTGTAGCCCACAAGACATTCTGGGAACTGGATTGTTTTTTATGAAATATACAAATTTTTTAATGTTTTTCTTTTAGGAACCTTGAAAATGAATAATTGCAGTGCAAAATTGTCAATGTGTAAAAGTAATAATCACAGGAAATTAAAAACATTATGACACTGCTTATTCCCGAAATGAAATGGAAATGATTTGTTGAATCCCATCTTCAATAATTTATTTCAAAATATACCCAGAATTCTCTAAAAAAAATCTGTCTGAGCCAAAAGTCCACTGATTTCATAAGCTTTGAATATAACTTCTAAAAATATTAATATGATATTTCTTAGCTCTCTCCCACAATAAAGATCAGCATTATCACAGTGTCGAAATAATAGCAGCCTCAATGGCAAACAATTTTGTTTGAATTTTGAATTATTTATCATTACGAAAATAATTTAAGTTATTAATAACATGTAATATTAAGAATTTTTTTTTTTAATGAGTGAACAAAGATAAAAAAAGATTGAAGACAAGTGTTGGACCTTTAACAAAGAATGGACATCTAACTCTAAGTATACACTGTAATAGATCCCTGCATTTTAATTGATCCGATCCCCCATCGATTTTTGCACCCCTCTTTGAGTTCTGCCTCCCCCACCCCCCTCCAATCAAATTGACAGTCTCATCACCTACTTTATTTTTAAAAGTTTGAAGTTAAAGTGTTTCATAAGTAAACCCAGGCAATCAAAATCAATTTTATTATTTGTATCATTTTGGTGTGTTTCTTTTATTTTAAAGAGAATTTTCGCTCCTCCTAGTGCCGGGGTTGGCAAAATTTTTAAACTATTACCAAAAATATATTTGTTTGTATGATGTTAATCCCGATTTATAATTTATAAGGAAGAAAATAATGGATTATTTAAAAAAATTTCAATTCAAAATGTTTTATTGACTCTTTTTATACAGATAATATAATTATAAATAGAATAATTACAAAATGAATTCAATAAAATAGGTTAATAAAATCATCATTGTTGAACTAAACGATTTCTTTTAAAAAAATGTTAAATTTCCCGTTTCTTATTGATAAATGATGTAAAAAGTGGAGCCTTTTTAATCTGAGAAATTTGGCTAACTGTATTTGGTGTAAAATAATTGATTGCTATGATTTGTTTGCAAAAGGTAAGTTGTATAAGGCAGCAACTTTTCGATTTCCCCCTAGTGAGCAAATTTTAAAACCTTTGCTTCTCTTGACGTTTTGAGCATAAGCAGTAACATCATTTGGGGTTGCGTGGTGCGAACGACACCCTCACATGGAGATGACACCCTCACAGGAGGAGGACGGCCTCACAGGGAGAGGACACCAAATGAAAAATTGTAAATTTGACAGTGCTCGATCAAGTTGGTTTCATAACACATCACCTGCCACCAGAGTAGGATACCATCAGAGTAGGTTGCCATGAGCAGTGTGATGCCAGAGCAGGCCGACTTGGAAGAGGTTCATAGAGAAGGATCTCAATCAGTTAGCTGAGTGGAAAATGCGCTGGGACATGGAAGTTCATCCTTCCAAGTGCCAGACACTGTCAGTCTCTAGAAGTTGTACTCCTCTACTTCACCATTACGAACTGCATGATCATATGCTTGAGCCAGTTTCCTCCGGAAGGTACCTTGGTGTTACCATTTTAAAGAGTCTGCTGGGACAAGCATATTAACAATGTGTGCAACCAGGCAAACAAGACTACGGTTCTTAAGGCGAAATCTAAAGATCGGCAACTCCAGTGTGAAAGATAGAGCCTATAAAGCCTTTGTCCGTCCGGTTTTAGATTATGCATCTTCAGTCTGGGACCCATTTACCCAGAAGAGCATAGACAGGTTGGAGGCGATCCAGCGAAGGGCAGCATGGTTTGTCCTGAACCCCTACAGGAATACCTCTAGTGTTGGCAGCATGCTGGAAACACTGGGCTTGTCACTATTTGAGGAACGACGACGACTATCCAGGCTCTCCATGATGTAGGTACAAGATAAATAATGGGCTGGTTCACTGCTCCAACATTAAACAGAAACTAGTCCCTCTCGCCCATAGACAGCGACGAGGCCATGACAGGCAGTTCTGGCTCATACCAGCAAGAAGCCAGTGTAGGAACTGCTCATTCTTGCTAAAGAGAATCAGGGACTGGAGCAAGCTTCCAAAATGATCAGTTGAGGCGACACTTGACACATTTGCATCTATTGACGTTCCAACCCCCGGTGCATGATTCCCTCACAAAGTGGCACTTGCAATCAGTGAAATATCCTCGTCAACACCAGGCACAGAAACATTGCAAATCCCCTCTACATGCACAGGAGCCAGAATGATCCATTATTTGATCGTGGGCCGTTAATATATAGAAGAAGAAGTCTGAATTGAATGGTATTACCGCACCGGGTGACATCAACTCTAGTGACGCCACGGAGCGTAAGATAAAATGTTTACTATGTCAAAATGACGTTTAAAACACGAGAGGATTGCTATTATGCTAGCTGACAAGCCACTTGTACGTACAACTTGTTTGGGGCGTTTGTATATTACATTGGCCGGATGCAGTGTTGCCATAAAAAAAAATATTACGTTTTAAAAAAAGCATGCTTTAAAAATAATTTTATTTATGTCTATTGAGCCCCCATCGCCCCTCAAGGCTCAAGATTTCCATTTTACCCCATTTGGGTTAATTTACCACAGTTCGCCGACCACTGGATAGCGTCAACACCTGGCTACGCTACTGTTCAGACAGTTATGACAAATCATGACAATTTTGGAATTTGTAATGAATTTGAGCGAAGCTGAATTAAAGCGAAAAGCTGATGACTTGGGGACACATTTAAAACATGAACAACCAACTTTTGCTAATTTTTCTAATTATTAGAATTTGTTTAATTTATGACCTCAAATTAATTTTTGTTATTATCTCTTGATTGCTAGTAAAATATAATGTAGCCCTCAACAAAAAAAAAAAAAAAATCTGAAACAAAATTCAAATGCAGCCCTCTGAGTAAAAAGTTTACCCACCCGTGAATTAGTTTATCGAAAAGTGAATCTAGCTTGAAGATATGTAATGACTGGCACTTCTCAAGTCTCAAGAGCTGGAGCGTGTCACTAAGCTAAACAAGCAGTGTCTCCCAAACTTTTAAGTATGGTGGACCGGTGGACTAGTTTCGAAGTTTGATTGCCCCTTGGTGAGCAAATTCGACAACCTGTGCATCTCTTGACATTTTGAACATAAGCAGCAGCTTCACTTGAAGGTGCGTGGAAGCGGACCGAACCTGGGAACCCTCACATGGGGATGACACCCTCACAAGGGGATGACACCCTCATAGGGGGATGACCCCATCACAGGGGGATGACCCCATCACAGGGGGGTGACACCATCACAGGGGGATGACCCCATTACAGGGAGATGACACCCTAAGAGGGGGATGATCCCCTCACAGGAAGATGATGGCCTCACAAGGGGGTGTAACCACATGAAAAATAGTAAACTTGACAGGGCTCTATCAAGTCTTCATAAATGTTAATTTTTATGAACATATAGTCATATAGTATAGACTTATGATTTATGTAAGAATTAGTCCTCTAAACTTTCTGTGCTATTTTTATTTTATTTTTCCTATATTATTTATTATAAAATACATGTTCTAGCTAGCCTATACATGACAATATGGTTAAAAATTAATTTACGCATGATTATGGTTTGTAAAAGGAGATATAAATTGGATGTTTTAGATTCCTTACACCGACATCCAAAAGCGCTTGGGTTGTTGGCAGGCAACAAAATGGCGCTCACATTGACAGAAAACCTTATTCGCAGTCGTGTAAATTTAACACATGAAAATCTAGGTAGTCAATCGATGTATTGCAATTTTTTTAATCACGATTAATATGATATAAATTATAAAGTTAGTTATTGATCTAAAATGTGCGTTTTAAGCATCGTTAATAATATTCCAACAAATTAGAAAAGAAACGCACGGACTTGGAACGCCGTTTTAATTTTATTATTATTTTAATTTTTGTGATTTTGTGTGTTTAAAAATCACTATTATTATTATTATTACTAATCAGTGAATAAGTGGGAGATTTTTGTTTGCATTGACTGTGCAATGATGCAAAATGAACAAAAAGAAACATAATTATTACATTTTTTGGAATGCAGTCATTCAATTAATAATTATTATCTTTTATATTATTTACTGATTGAGACTGAGTTAACTAAGTCAGTCTGAGTATTATTAATTAATTCATTTTATAGGCACAGAGTTGGAGTCAGAGTCATACTGAGTCATAGATAATAGAATAGAGTGAAAGTGATTAAGTATAGTAAAGACTAGACCAGGGCTTCTCAACATTTTCTATAATCCACACCCCGTTGATAATTTTGACTAGACTCACACCCACAGTCTAATGTCTCCTAAGTCTCTGTTCAAGAGGTCCAAGAATGGGTTGTTATTTTTACGACAGAGACCTAAACCTACACTTCACCTATTGAAAGTTAATTATAAATGTCATGGATGAAAAAAATGTAAATGCTTCTTCTTGATAGATGATTGTTGCAACACTTAACAAAAAGTATCTTCAGCTCAGACATTACTAACTCTGCTGTTTAATTTTAAATTCTTTAGCACATATCATGTAGCTTGTATGATTTGAGATATGAGTTCGTTTTTTTTTTTATTATAAACGCATATGTTGCAGCTTATTATTTTCAATTTGTAGTTTTAAAATAGTATGGTAGTCTTAAAGATTAAATTAATAAACAATCTTACAGATGGAACATGATTTCTTAAATAATTTTTTTGAAAAAGGAGAAAAATTCAGTTTGAAAGAAAGCAGAAAATCAAATGTGATGGTGTGCCATGAAAGTAGATAAGAGAGTCTGAAAAAACTGCAGTTCCATCATTAAGACACCACCATTTTAAAGTGCTGAAGTTTGGAAAAAATACTGCTACTCACCTATGCATCACAGAGATAGAGAAGATGCAACTAGGGATTCTAAATATACTATTTTTGGAGACTAAAGGGTGTCATTACAATTATTATAAACACTGTGCACAAAATAACATGTAACTAATATTAAAAAAAAAAGAAATTACTTTCTAAAGATGGCTATTCCAAAAAAATGATTGATAGTTAAGCAATATAACAATGAAAAATTATCTACTTACAGAAGATATAAAGTCTTTGTCACTGCCTGGAACATTTCATGAAAAAATTGTGTCAATTGGAACATCATTGAGAAAATTTTCTCGTCTCAAGTCAGTGGATTTCTCCAGAAATGCTTTGGAATCATTGCAGGTTGTGGAGATTTTTAACACGTAAACATTTTATTGTGTTAGGTGTATTTTCCCCTCCATCAGACCATCACTCTTCATTTTTGGAATGCTACTTAACTATTTTGAACACACCAGTATTTCATGTTGCAGAAATAAAAAAAACAAAAAAAAAAAAACAAAAAAAAGAAAGAAAAGTTTATCACTATTCACTTGAACTGACTTTTTTTAAAAACTCTTGTCAAAAAATCTTACCCCGCCCAGGGGAAAAATCCTTAGTTGCTACTTAACTATTTTGAACACACCAGTATTTCATGTTGCAAAAATAAAAAAAACAAAAAAAAAAAAACAAAAAAAAGAAAGAAAAGTTTATCACTATTCACTTGAACTGACTTTTTTTAAAAACTCTTGTCAAAAAATCTTACCCCGCCCAGGGGAAAAATCCTTAGAGACAAACTTAGTGTACAATGTTTGGGTTATCAAAGTTTGGTTTCTGTACTAACATATTAAAGTAGTCTAATTAATTCTTTTGTTAATTATACAACTTTATACAGTGATTTTATTTAGTGCTTGCATTTTGTCCATCTATTAGAGCGCAGAGTGGAACTTTGAGAATTTATAACTGAGATGATCAAGTAAACAGCGTAATGTTTGATGAACTCTCTAAGAGTTAATAGGAAATATTTCACATATAAAAGAATTTCAGTGAATATTAATAATTAGACCATACATTATTGCAAATTCCTGGTACAAACTTGTGATGACTGAATTGATAAATGTTTTTTTCGTGTTTTTGTCAGATTTGCTTTATTCTTGTTATTTGCTGAGTTTGGACACCTTTTTTGTCCATACATGAGTGAACTAGTGAATTGAATGGTTTTTCTAATTCTTGCATGACTTACTTTTTCTCTTACATATTTTCAGGGTTTGGAGCATTTAGAACTTCTAGAGAAGTTAAATCTGTATCCTTGCTAATGTTAAGCACAATAGTAAATTTATATAATCATTATAAAATTTAAACATCAAAACTCAATCATTTTTATTTTTTACACCTACAGTCAGTAAATTCTCTAAAAATTTTTATAGTTCTTATCATAGTTCTTGTTAGAGTTCTTAACTCCATCCAAGTTACTACAATAATGTGAGCAGCCTTGAAGAACTTAAACGACTAAAACACAATCAGAATCTAAAAGAGATTGACCTGAGGCTCAACCCAGTGACCAGGAATGAACCAGACTACAGACTCTATCTCATACACATGCTACCCAACCTACAGAAACTAGGTGAGTCTATCTGATCTAATTAAGCAATGCTTTTTGTAGCTTGTAATACTTGTATGTAGCGATGGGTAGCTTAGATCTGACGTAGTGTGCAGAGTTTTGAGGGTGATGAACATTAGTTGCTTGATGAAGTTGACTTTTGCCAAAATTACCAAAATAATTCAAATATGCTACATGTGTAAAACCAGAGTATCAATGAAATAGTGTTCTATTTCCTGAGTATCTAAGAGAAGGCAAACTCTGAATTCAAACCAGGAGCCAGAATGATCAACAAATTGATCGTGGACACCTCAAATATAAGAAAGAAGAAAGAAATGAAGTTTGATCAAGATGGCCGCTTGCAGCCGGTAAAAAAAATATGAAAATTGGTAAATAATTTCTATCAATAAATTGGCTTCCTTGACCAGTTCAAAATGCTCCATCTATTTATTCAGGTGGGGTGTATCTTGATGTAAGTAGCAAAAAATACAAACTTGAACTATATACACCCATACAGATGGACAGAAGAATTGGACACAAAACCCTTGTAATCACACAAACCAATGTGCTAATTTGATATGTTGATTTTCTGAATGTTTTATTTCCCTTGTGTTGTCTCCTCCATTTGTTGCAGATGATAGAGGGGTCAGAGATCGGGAACGCCAGGCCGCCTTGACACATTTTAGTAGCAGCCAGGCATCAGAGCTGGCGCCTGAGCCGTTCAAACAGCAGACGTTGACCAAGATGCCACTTCCTAGAACTGAGATGATGGCAAAGCTGATGAAGGGACCCTCTGGTAATTTGTGAACATTTTAAAAACTTTATATAAAAAAAGGTACCCCATTTTAAATCCTTGATATTAACTTCGCTTTTGTTCGTGGATGGCTGTCTGGAAAAATCTTCATACTGCTAATTGACCCACTTCCTGTCAACCTATTGAGCTTAAACTAGGCACATAGAAGACACGTTGCTGATGACATCACATTCTTTCAAATTTTCAGCCCCACCCCCAACCCCCAAAAATCAGTTTTTCCTGTTTTTCGTGAACATGAAGGAAATCTGAAGACAGTGATTTCATGAAATAAATTTCACAATAACTGCACTAAATGAGATTCTTTTTCAAAAAATATTTTAGTGCGTTTAGTAATATTTTCTTTTGTTTTTCTGAAATAGTAGGGGAAATAAGTTCTAACTATAGGGGAATAACCCTGCTGTCGATCCCAAGCAAAGTATTCAACAGAATGCTGCTAAACAGAATGAGGGAGGCAATAGACATCAATCTTAGGGACCAACAAGCAGGGTTCAGAAAAGACAGATCCTGCACAGACCAGATTGCCACACTGAGAATTATTGTGGAACAATCTCTGGAGTGGAACTCGTCACTATACGTCAACTTCATTGACTATGAGAAGGCTTTTGACAGTGTCGACAGACAGACTCTGTGGAAGCTGCTTAGACACTACGGGGTACCACAAAAATTGACAGACATAATTAAGGCTTCTTACGAAGGACTATCGTGCAGAATTGTCCACGGCCAGCAAACAACGGCGGCTTTTGAGGTACAGACCGGTGTCA
>CAXITT010000338.1:652080-673518 GCA_964033795.1 Lymnaea stagnalis | reverse complement strand
AAAATTTTGCGACCCCCCCCTCCCCCCCCCCCCCCCCAAGTCTCGCAATTACATTTTATAAGGATTTATATGAAAAACTTTGTTTTTAGGGGTTGTTTAATTAGAACTGTTTTTAGGGGTTGTTTAATTAGAACTAGAACTCTCTGACTTGATAATAATTATGCTATATTGCAAATTAACCGAACAATGCCTAAAGTTAAATCTGATTTACCTCCTGTAAATTGACATGCTGTTTAAAACGGGGTACTGGTATCCAATGTTCCCTTTAAGCTGCGCAGTAATCTCACAGACGCCACGCAGCAGTTTTGAGTACCGCGCAGCTAATTCCCACTTAAGTGTGTGTTTGTGTCTGTAGGCTGTAAAATTTTGCGCACAAAAAAAATTTATGCTGTAAAAATTTGCACACAACTTTATGATTTTGCACACAAACCTTAGAGGGAACATTGCTGGTATCTCATGAGACCTGATGACTGGTGCAGCTTAAATCTGATAATATCAAATGAACACTTTGAAAGTTGAGCAGTTCAAAAATTATTGCATACCTGATCATTTTCAAAATTCAATAGATAAAAATGATAGATGATCAGTAAGGTTCCTGCAAAATTTTAACAGTCTAGTAGAAGCTGTTTAAAATTGGTTTTAAAAAAAGATAAAACAATAAGTATCTCTCATAGAATGACGAGGGCAACAAGCGGAACAACAGTGTCATGAGTCTAAAACTTTTCCCATGGCTTCATGTTTGAATTCCAGATTTTAAATTCCTTATAAATAAAAGTCTTTAAATCTAGAGTTTTTTAAATATTAAAATGTTCTTAAATTAAGAATAATTGTCACATATATATGTCTGTTCTTGGCATAATAAACTTGTCCATTTTTAAGAGATTCCAATTTTCTCATGGGGCAGGTCAAACGGCACAATTAAATAAACAAATTCTTTTGTCAGTTGCTATGCGGTAATATTAAAGTTGATGTTGAAAAATATTCCCAGTTCTTGTGGATGATGACATAGCTGTAATTGATGCCATGAATCGCAATGATGGTGACTTTGGCAAACCTCGCCCACTGACAGGCTCAGCAGCTAAGGGAGACAATATCGAGGATTACTCACTTGATGGTAGAGTTGGATTATTTAGATGTTTTATGATTTCTATATTCTAGATGATTGTACAATAGTTAGGTCACTTCTAGCTATCTCTAGATGATAGTAAAACAGTTAGTTCACTCTAGTTAGTTTGCTCTACAAACTTTTTTTGTGTGTTAAATTTATGTTACAAATTAATGAGTGTTATTGATATCCCTAATTAAAGATGAAATAAAATAAAATTATTTGAATTCTCAGGTCTCGTCATGTTGGATTTGCCAAAATCTGCCAGATATAAAGACAAAGCTATGGGAGACGCTGATGGTTATGTAAATATTCTACTTTAGCTTCTTTGCTTATCTTAGCATGACATAATCATTCGTCTCAATGTATATCATTTATACCCTAGTGTGTCAAGATAGCTTCACAAGTGGGTTGCAGGATAGATAGGTTCATAAGTGGGTTGCAGGATAGATAGGTTCACAAGTGGGTTGTATGATATATCAGTTCACAAGTGGGTCATATGATAGATAGGTTCACAAGTGGCTTGTAGGATTTTGATGTAATCGTTTACTTCATCTAAAAAGTATAGGGTTAGTCAGAGTAAGATGGCTGGCACAATATATGCCTTTAATGATTTGCAAAAATTTACTTGAATTTAGCTTCTTACTGAAACAGGAGATCATTTTTAACATTTGAAAGATTGGTCTTTGCCTTTTAGTCATTTGTTTTAATCATGTAAAGTATATTACATGTGCCATCACTGAATGAACATTTCCTTACATGTGCAATCACTGAATGAACATTTCCTTACATGTGCCATCACTGAATGAACATTTCATTACATGTGCCATCACTGAATGAACATTTCATTACATGTGCCATCACTGAATGAACATTTCATTACATGTGCCATCACTGAATGAACATTTCATTACATGTGCCATCACTGAATGAACATTTCATTACATGTGCCATCACTGAATGAACATTTCATTACATGTGCCATCACTGAATGAACATTTCATTACATGTGCCATCACTGAATGAACATTTCATTACATGTGCCATCACTGAATGAACATTTCCTTACATGTGCCATCACTGAATGAACATTTCCTTACATGTGCCATCACTGAATGAACATTTCCTTACATGTGCCATCACTGAATGAACATTTCATTACATGTGCCATCACTGAATGAACATTTCATTACATGTGCCATCACTGAATGAACATTTCCTTACATGTGCCATCACTGAATGAACATTTCCTTACATGTGCCATCACTGAATGAACATTTCCTTACATGTGCCATCACTGAATGAACATTTCCTTACATGTGCCATCACTGAATGAACATTTCCTTACATGTGCCATCACTGAATGAACATTTCCTTACATGTGCCATCACTGAATGAACATTTCATTACATGTGCCATCACTGAATGAACATTTCATTACATGTGCCATCACTGAATGAACATTTCATTACATGTGCCATCACTGAATGAACATTTCCTTACATGTGCCATCACTGAATGAACATTTCCTTACATGTGCCATCACTGAATGAACATTTCCTTACATGTGCCATCACTGAATGAACATTTCCTTACATGTGCCATCACTGAATGAACATTTCCTTACATGTGCCATCACTGAATGAACATTTCCTTACATGTGCCATCACTGAATGAACATTTCCTTACATGTGCCATCACTGAATGAACATTTCCTTACATGTGCCATCACTGAATGAACATTTCCTTACATGTGCCATCACTGAATGAACATTTCCTTACATGTGCCATCATTGAATGAACATTTCCTTACATGTGCCATCATTGAATGAACATTTCCTTACATGTGCCATCACTGAATGAACATTTCCTTACATGTGCCATCACTGAATGAACATTTCCTTACATGTGCCATCACTGAATGAACATTTCATCTGGTGCATTTTGTTAAAGATGCAAAATCTAACTTTTCAGAACCAAGTTGTCAATGCCAGGCAGGACCCGGATAAAGTTGATCCACGTTTGATACGGTACAAAGAACTGTATCCCAACATCCTGGCGGCCCCGTCCGAAGGGGTTCAAAGGATCGGAGAGGGCCAAAGGTCTGAACACAGTCCACATAAATTGTGCATTCTTTTTACCAACAGCTACAGGACAACTGACGGTTTATACATGAACTCTCTTTCACTATGACATCTGACAGTTTCAGCATTGCACTTGACAGTTGATGCATGACATCTGACAGTTTGTGACATCTGATTCCATCTGTAATTATTTTGACCTAATGGACAGTTTCCAGTTTATTAGTTGATTGTACTTTATTACTGAAGACATTTATCTGTCACTGAGCTGTTTGAAGTTTGACATATTTGTTTGGTGTAAAAGGTCTTGTATATTTTAGTAGATGAGATTTGGTATGCTTCTACCAAGGTGAATACAATACATTGACTATGAACTCATAAGGTAAGGCAGGAGATGGTCTAGAGGTGTTGTTGAGAAGTGACAATAATAAATGTTACAGACAAGTTGAGGCCTAGCTGTAAAAGCACATCCCTGACACCTGTAGAAGCACATCCCTGGCAACTGTAGAACATCCCTGGCAGCTGTAGAGGCACATCCCTGGAAGCTGTAGAGGCACATCCCTGGCAGCTGTAGAGGCACATCCCTATCAGCCATAGAGGCACATCCCTGGCAGCTGTATAGGCACATCCCTGGCAGCTGTAGAGGCACATCCCTGGCAGCTGTAGAGGCACATTCCTGGCAGCCGTATAGGCACATCCCTGGAAGCTGAAGAGGCACATCCCTGGCAGTTTGCATAGGCACATCCCTGCAGGAAGTTTGATCACTTCTGTAGAGTGATTTCTAGATCACTTCCTAGAAAACAATTTTAGGGAAAATTACACTGGAGAGGAATCAAAGTGATCTGGCGCTGAACAACAGAGAAACCTGACTAGGCAGATGGTACTCAAGCTTTTGGAATTCCTAGGCTATAGACTCACGTAATACTTGGCACACACAGGCTCAAGCAATAGTTGACACACACAAAATCAAGCAATAGTGGGCACACACAGATTAAATAAAAGCAAACATATTGACTTATACTAGTGCTCATAATAAGCCAATGTCTTCTCACAGAAAAGACACTAATCTCATGTTCTGTGATGAAGAGGAAGCAAACAGCAAGTACAGAGGTCAAGGTTTCTTCACCCCTCATCCAGAAGGTCAGTGGATTCTCTTTAATCTTTATTGACAATTTTTCTCTGAAAATTGATATATGAACATTGATATATGATCATTGATATTATGAACATTGAAAAATGAACATTGATCTATGAACAAAACTGAATGTAATTCAATTTAAAAATTTCTAACCAAAAGTTTATGAAGTACCGGTAATTAATTACAACACACAAAGAATTTAAAAATGTAAATTAGAAAAATAATTAAAAATTTGGAGCTACCAATGCTGACCTCCATTTCTGACAATTGGAGGATCTTCCTTATCTGTAATGAAAGTACCTTTTCAACCTCTATAATTATTGTAATCAGTATCTGTCTGATAATATACTTAAAAGCAGAGCCAAGAGCAGAGAAATGATTTCCCGATACAAATCATTAAAATATAAATTGCTGGTTTGTCACAGAAATTCATCCTGTGGGTTTTTTGAAGCCCGCTAAGTGAGTATTGGAGTACTTACTATAAAGGCAATACAACTGATAATGCGCAAGTTGGATTTTTTGGGGTTTTTCGATTTAAACAACTTTAAATTCCCTACTATCTCAGGAAAGTATGAAGCTGAAACATACCCAGTCAATGATAGATCAGAGTACAAGCCCTTGATGGCTGGCAAGGGGGACAGAAGGTCAAGGTTAGACACCATGACACAAGACGATTACATCAGGAGGAACAAACCAAGGCAGCAAAGGACACAGAGCCTACCAGGCATTGAGGTAAACATGCAGATAATTCTGGCCAACTCTCTTTTTTGTTAATTTGATCAAGCCTATTTATTGAAAAGAGATGGAAAAATGTTTATGAATTAAGTCTATATTTCAAATTGTTAGCTTAAATACTTTTGTCAAATTTGTCATAAGTAGAATTAAAGATGAGAAACTTTACTAAAATTGAAACAGAAATGAGACTGACCAATTATTAGAAAAAAACATATTTTTAATTTGTCAGGGTTATCTATTTAAATTATTAAATGGTAGCAAATTTAACAATCAGAAAACTCCCACATTTAAACTGAAAAAGTTGGAATGTATTGATCACTGTTAAACTGAAATGTGAATTCAGCTATTTTTTACTTTCCATGTGTAGGCTAAATGAAAAAAAAATCATAACGTAGTAATGAGATTTGTAACCACTGCTTTTAGATTTAGCCAATGTCTGAGCAACACTGGCCAATGAAAAGTTCCATCTGCTAAACGGGATTTATCAGCTTCATTGAAATGTTTTCTCATTATTAAATATTGATGAAAGTTTATAAAAACAACATCGGCCAAGTGATGAAATGTTGTCATTTTCACAGCTCATCAGTGATGGCGACCAAGCCAAAGAGAAAAACCTGCTCTACTCAATGCTCAACTTGGTAGACAGGTATTGGAATGGCACAAAATCTCTACACAAGCACGGAAAGTTTATAGGTACTGCATCAGCTCTAACAAAACTGTTTATTAGTGGAAATAAAATTACAAAGTGATATGCTGCATTATGGCTTTATTTGATTTAAACATTATACAATTTTAAAACATTGGCTCAAATTGTTACAAATATTTCATGACATTTAAAGAACCCAAATTTTCATATTTTGTTTGTGTATGTGCTTGCATTTAATTTTGTTCAGATCTTTCTACAATCTTCTAAGTTATAGCTCCAATTTATTCATGAATTTATCACTGATGATATTCAGTTTAATGTCTCTATCCATTTAATAAATTCCTAATAAAATATATCTTTATAACAATCACAATTTGTTACTTTTTGTGGTTGATTTATACTAAACAAGTTTTTTTTTCTTCTTTACAGAACAGGCTTTACAGTTCATTTCTGAATACACACTAACACAGGGTAACAAAGAGGATGAAGTCAGGGTCTTGAGACAAAAGGTGGAAAAAACCAGAGAAGAGAATTTATCTTTAAGAAGACAGCTGGAAGCCAGCATCAACCAGACTGAAGGAGAGACAAACTTATCTTTGAAGAGAGCCAAGGAAGACATGGTAGGGGACAGAAACAGGAAGACATGGCTGGGGTCAGAAACAGCAAGGCATAGTAGATAAAAGAAACATTATAAAATCTCTTGTGTGTTGGAGTGAAATATTTCAGTACAGATTTAAGACTGAGCTTTGATTGCTACTTTTAATAGACATTGATTAGCTTAGGGACTGACCCACTGGTGTGCTGCTCACCGTTGCTGTAATGTGCCTAAGAAAAGAGATAGAAATCTGTATTGGAAAAATGTATTCAATATAAAGCATTCAAATTTAATATATATTTTCATTAAACATTATAATATACAAAGTTGAACATCATTACCATTGGACAAGTTCCTTGTCATCACAGTGGTCAACATTTTAATCAACCTCCATTGTAAAAATTTGAGTTTCATTCAGTTTCAGAGGATTATCAATATCAAATTAAGGATCATCATATCAAATTCAGGATTATTAATACCAGATTCAGCATCATTTTCAAGGGTCTACAAAATATAAAAAAATTCTTCATAAAGCTCAATAACACAATTCTAAATCGTTTGTAAATCTATAGTTAACTTCTAATTCTAATACTCTTAACTTAGTTAAGAAATAAGATAAAAACATTGTTTTCTCTTTATTATACAGCATTGTGTGTATCATACACTGTATGGCAGGCTAGTTGCTAGGAGCTTTGACACACATTATGTGTCATTCAGTTTTCCCAGTGCATAAGCCAGAAATGGGTAAAAATTTCAACTTTTTCCTATTTTGTTGCAGGAAAGAATGCACGAAGAGATCCGACACTACATCACAGAGAACAGAGAACTCCAGAGACGATTGGATGGTTACGAGTCGGCTGTAAGTGCAGCCCAGCTCAACAGTGCAGCAGCAGCATCTGACAACAGCCTAGTCAACCAAACTTTGTTGGGTATGTGGGTCAAATAGATCACACAATAAGATCAATGTGCTTAGATCACAAAAATGTGAAAGACAACAGTTTGTGTGTGCCGGTATCACAACACAAATCAGGGATTCTCAATACTTCTATATCGTCTCAACCTTTTAAGCTCATTGAGCAAATTAACCCTCTGCAAAAGTATTACAGAATCAATCACACCGATAAATCACTATTGGTCATCTTAAGTATTTTACTATAAAAATTTTTTAAAATAATTATTTTGTTCCAATTGATTGATTTTTTTAAAAATTATTATTTTTGATTTAAACTATATTTTATCAGAAAACCTGCAGCGTCAAAACAGTTTGCTGGCAAGTGAGGTAGATTCTATGAAGTCCAGGTTAAAGCAGTACAACCAACTGCATGAGCTCGCCAGTATGTTGCAAGAAAGTCACAAGTAAGTCTGTCTGGTCAATTAGCTGATTATGAGTGAGTTACTCCCTCCTGATGCTACTGTTATAGCATCCCTGATCTAGCAAAACAATATTTATCTCACCAAAAGGAATTATTTATTTTTACTTTTATAAAGGACTTGATGGTGTGTCACAGAATTATTTATTGCTAATAACTTTGTGTATGAATGTTCTAGATCTTTCATTTGTTGTGCATATTTCATCTTTTTATATCAAGGATTTTTCTATTTCAAATTTATCTTTAATGTTAAAATTTTGAGGAGATCTTTCATAAAAATCGGTTTGAAGATGAAACCATCTATATTATGTTATATTATGTTAACAGCATCTGTTAAATCAACCAGACTTTCTATATCAATATTCACATCAGCTGTTAAATCAACCAGGCTTTCTATATCAATATTATATTCATATCAGCTGTTAAATCAACCAGGCTTTCTATATCAATATTCACATCAGCTGTTAAATCAACCAGGCTTTCTATATCAATATTCACATCAGCTGTTAAATCAACCACACTCTCTCTGTTCTTTAAATCATTCATCCAACCCAATTCATCCAACCCATGTTGTCCCTGGCCACCAGATCTCTGATTGAGACCAACGGTCATCTCTTACATGAGCTGGAAGACAACAAGCACAAACACCAGAGGGAGGTGGAGCAGATGGCGTGGAGCTACAACCAGCTGAAGACAACCCTCAGCCAGTCTTCCTTGAATCAGTCCAGTCCCAGGATTGACTACGGCAACAACAACTACTCCAGTCCTGGCAAGGGCAGCAAGACAAATGACAAGGATGACATTCTTATCCTTTGAAAAGATGACATTCTCATCCTCTCAAACTTTTGCCTAATGAATTTTTTTCTGATAATTAAATATCACCATGCTGCTAACTTATTTAACGTTATTATATTTTATTGGTTTCTCCAGTAATGTAGTTAGATCTATGCAAGTACAAGACTTTGGAGGAGTAGGAATCACACGCCCCTCATATTTCCAATGTTTCTTACTTTTAATATATGTATATTTATATATATATATATATATATTTTTGTACTTCAGTAATTTATTAAATGAAATAGTTTAAATTTACTATTAAAGATCTTGCATTTAATTTGCAGGCTCAACAAATGAACTTGGTCAACATTATGGAGTAATTAGTAATTGTATGTAGAGATCTGCTAAAGTAATCAATGATAAATGTATATGCTAATATCCGAAATATATTATTGAAAGTAGGTATAGCCAGCTTTATTAGTTGTCGTCATTACATTTCTACAATTTATCGTGGAGGACTGTAGCTTGTAAATAAAAAATAAAAGAAATCACTGTAAAGTCCATTCAATAGAATTTTTTTTTGCTCTCCTAATATAAAGAATAACAATGATTTTTACATAACACTGCCTAAGACACTGCAAGTGATAAGTACACATGTCCATTTGTTGCATTTTATCAAACCACTTTTTGAGCATAACCCTTATTGAATTAGTATGTGTGTAATAGTGTAAGATTCACATGCTAAATTACTGTAAATCAACCTGGACACCAAATTTGCTATGATCAGAGTTTACAAACTTTGGTTACCAGTACTAGCGATATAAAATATGTAACAAAGAATACAAATATACAATGCATCACAAAGTAGCCTGACTTACATAGCATGAACACATACTATTTAGCAATTGATATAACATTTTAAAAAGTTTGAGAACCTCTGCACTGGATAACTCCAAAAACCAAAGAATAGTTTACAGGATTTAAACTAAATTTTATATAGTTTAGTCATTCATTTTAATTTTTTGGGGTTAAAAACGTAGCAGATAATAAACAGTAACAGTTGAGTGAGTGAGAAATTGCATTACAAATGTTAGATAAATGAGAAATTGCATTACAAATGTTAGATAAATGAGAAATTGCATTACAAATGTTGGATAAATGAGAAATTGCTCTACAAAAATAAATTGAGATGGTAACTGGCGAGTCAAAATGTTCTGTGAGATGATTTTTGAAAGATCATGTGGATCATGTATTAGGATCAATACATTTCCAAATTTGTTGCTTTTATAGATCTTTTTCAGAGTTTCTTGAAATTGCTGGATCATTTGGGCAGGACAAACAAAACATTGTTGCGTTTGAATATTTCTCTCTTTTTTTATTCTATTAAAATTTAGTTATCACATGTTTCTGAAGTCTTCCTTTGCATGTAGAATCTGATGGCAGCAGGCTTGTTTAACAAATATTTCCTGCTCCGTTGTTAAGACTTTTCACTGTATATTTTCCCCAAAAGAGCAAGTCTTCTGACTTTGATAATGTCCTGTCATCTTTATCTTTACCATTGTATGCTTATTTCTAATCAGGACAAATTTGTCATTTGTAAAATTATTATTTTTATATTACCAAGAGCTGTTTACTATTTTTCTAAATTCTTTTAACATATAAACAAGATTCTGTGTAGCTTTTAGTTCATCTGACACCAGTAACAACTGATGGGACAAAAATATCGAGCTAATTTATTAACATTTACACCTACATTGAAAAACAACTTAGTTGTGACTTTGAACACCTGTAACTGTAATTACTAGTGGACTTGTTTAAAAAACCAACGTTTGTAAATACAAGTCTCCTGTCTGTGGTGAGTGTTTATAAATATAAGTGATGAAAGATTTGATTTTGGCTGCTTGTTAAATCGGTTCAGCAATTTGAATTGATAAATGGGGAGCTACCACTAAGGATTAATTATTAAAGTCAAGAAATTAAAATAAGACATAAAATTGTCTTCCTCAAAATGTTTTGTATTTATTTGCTAACTTATGTATGTTTTCAAAACCCATTTGTCTCCTTTCTCAGAATTTTGTATGGAGTGGAGAGCATAATCACAAATAATTTTAAAATCTTTTAACCCACTAAGTACTGATAAAACTATCAACAGACAGTTGCTCTAAACTTGATTCATTTTGCACAGTAGTACTCACAGCCCCATTGCTAAAATATAGTTTAAAAATACTTAACCCAGTTCAATCTAAACAATTGTTATTTGCATTCAGAAAAATTTGCTGTCTAAAAGAAAGTATTTTGAGGCATAACATTAACAATTGAGATTTTTTTTAATCGACTACCTGAGAAATACAGGTAGGTGTTATTTTTTTTGCTGCAGCACCTTTGCAATTCAAATGATTTTTATACAATATTCAGTAAACCATGTCAATTTGATATTTAAAACAAAAATACTTGTATATAAACATTCATTTTAAGACAATACCAAAAGAAATTAATGTTTTTTATTATGTTTTTATTATTTGGTAGTTAATTGTTTAAAAATTGATAAAATAAACAATCAAAAGATATGACAAAATGGTTACATCTGTAATCAGTATTATTCATATAAAAATTTCATAGTTAAACAGTCTTATGGAAGAACAAAAGGCATCAAATCTTATTATACTAACTAAACAAAATAATTGTTCATATAGTCACATTTTTTATATAGGCTTATCAAAATGTATGTGATCAATCATGCAAGTTAATTTAATCTTTCATTCTAGGGTTAAAATAGTAATTAAAGAATACCGGTATTAAAAACATTCTTTAAAAACTCTTTTGTGTTCAGAAAAGTGTTCATTGGTCAATCATTGTTTTTTTTTTTTTTTAAAACTTGATCAAAGCCAGTGTGTAAATTATAATACTTTGGCATCACAAAATCAGTAGCTCGCAAGTGAAGACGCCTTCCTTTTATCAGAACATTACTTTTAATATATGTAGAAATGTTTTTATTAGTTGACTGAATCGGTTTCAAATCAGAAGGTGAATACTGGATTTGTCTAATCAATCCCATAAGGCTGCGATAGATGCCGATAAATTTGGTCATGTCCTTATTTGAATAAATCCTTAGCAGGTAGTAACGAGAAATTATATTTACAAAAAATAGTATAATCAAAGGAAACAAGCACATGCCTGAGATGGTATAGATCTCCCACGGCTGTAGGTTTTCTTGGTTTGTCAACATATAAATGGAGGCTACACCAAATGTCACAAAGCACATTGAAGTCGATACTGCTCTGCATGGATCAATAACATTTTTCAAACTGTTCTCGTAAATAAGAACGAAGTCTTGTGGCACTTTATCTTTTTCATTGCGAGGTTGGAAAAGCTTAGTCTGTCTGAGGCTGAGGATACCTTGGCACTTAGTGCTGCTAAAATGCCTCACAGGAATTTCTTTAACTGATATGGCACATCGCAATAACTAAAGGAAGGAGAACAGCAGAGCGTTAAAAGGATTAAAAAAATTTTTTTATTAACATAATTTAAGCTCTTTATACTTATAATTTATAACAATATTATTATCCATCTTTTTTTTATTAAGTTATTGTAAGTTTGAAAGCCCTCTGTCCAATCCAGTAGGGGTGAGATGGGATCCATGAAATTACTTGACATTAAGTTTGCAGGCTGGTGTAAATGAATGAACTATCTTTTAAATTTATCCCCACCATTCATTAATTCATTATAGATATCAAGATATATAGGCCTTTAGGGAATAGAATGAGCTGTCTTTAGTTAATTCCACTTTACTGGGTTCAAGTTACTGTAATCTATTTACTTATGAACTTTTGTAACTTATAGATAAAAAATATTTGTTAAGGCTGTTATTAAGTTTACATCACATCATAAGACCTTCAAATGTAATTAGTTAGACTCCTGGTTAGCCACAAATTGCACACAATAACATGGCTCATTCAAACTAAATCACAATGCCTCTGACTCACAACTTAATGTTTAGTTTTTAATAACTATTCCTCAAGTAAGCCTATTTACTATTACAAAAAGAGATGCCTAATAATTGACTAATTGGTCACTACAGCCACAGCTGTCATTAAAATTGTGTCTGTCAGTCACTGTCAGGTCATGAGAAGAAAAGTTGAGTCTAAATAAATAATACATTATAATATATTATAATATATAATAAATAGACAAAAAGGAGGAGGCCTAAGCAGCATTTAAGTATTTGAATTTGTTAAGGTGTAGGCTCACAAATCGTAAGGAATAATGTAAACAAGGCTAATGTAAACTAACTTGTGATTGTGAGTAATTCATTTATTCAGTAATTGTAATATTAATGTTACTAATTAATAAGTAATAAGTATACATTTTAACCAGTGAGTCCAGTGACTTGGTATTATTATATTAGTATACTAAGTATATATAGTATACTAAGTATATATAGTATACTAAGTAAATATAGTATATAGTCAGTGCACAGCATACTTAATACTTAATTAGTAATACTACGACTACTACTTATTACAACTAGTCTTACTATTATTAAAAAAATAAAGTATTTATTTAAAGCCAAATAAAGCTAAATTGTAAATTATTAAATTAAATATAATAAACTTAAAATAAACTATACGGTTATACGGCATACGATAACTATACTATGCTTAAACTTAAACTATACTATACTAACTATAGTATACTAATTATAACTTTGTAATTGTAATTATAATTGTAAATTGTATTAAAACCACATTATAACTGAGTTTAAGTTAAAGAAAATTACTCACTTCATTTCCAAACTTAAGGCTTTTACACAAATATAAAGATTGCAATCGAAACATTATAATATTTTAAAACTAAATGACAGTATTCTTAATCTATGCATAAATATACAGTATTATGATTTGTTTAGATAAATAGACTACGCTTAGCCGCTAGCTTTTATTTCTACTTCATGTCTGCTAGAAAGGTTAAAGGTTATTACGGCTAAATACCGAATGGATAGAGGACGATCTGAACAAAAGACTGATGACAAAAACAGAGTGTCGATAAAAAGCCTTCGTCAGTGAACAGGGCAATACAAATTGAGAAATCTATTTTTTTATTTGTTAAGTATGCAAGAATAATCAAATCTTATTTTAAGTTATGCCATAGAGAGCTGCAAAATGATAATGAGCTCTCTGTAGGTAAGGCAATATCTGATTCTGTTTACGTTGACTTCCAACACATAATTCTGTGGACGTCTGTTAGCTAAGTTTATATTTAATTTAAGTCCCTCTTTGTCTGCTGTTATAGACTTTAAGGCGAACCTTTGCTTTTGTTTTGTTTTTTAAATCTTTCGGGTTTTCTTATAACTTCAATCTAAATGCAGTCTTCCCCACATACCAAGTTCACGGTGACTGGTTGTAAATAATTAAGTGGTGGAGAATAGTGGAGATTAAAGAAAGAGTGAGCAGGTGAAAGAAAACATGACATCCATATCAAGTGGTGTATCCCGCCTAACTCATCCTAGCTGGCGTGTAGGTAGCAGAAACAATAAACATAATGGCCAAAGCCGTAAGGCCTTTGTGATCGTTTCTAATCTATTGCAGTCAAGTGATGTTTGAAATTGGTTTACGTAATTGGGTAAATTTGAATCTCATGTTAATAGTTAAAATGCAAACACTATTGAATTATATTTTTGTTTAACCTTAACATACTTAGGGCTTACGTTAACTATGAATTAATTTCACACACACGACTCGGAAGCAAAACTTAACTTACAAAAAATGTTTGAATTGAAAGGCTGCGACCATTTCGCACCCGGGTACCAGAAGTGAGAGGTTGGGGTTACAAAACTATTTAAAACATTATTGTTGGGTTTGTAAGACAAAATGAGGAATCAAATGAAAGTTAATTGAATGGACTATATGTTTGTAAACTTAATTCTTCAGTTTAACTAAAATAAACTACCACAAATGACATCCGAATAGCATTGGGCCCGGGTGCGAATGGCGGCGCTGCGTGTCTGGGACCATTTTGACTCAGTGCTATTTCTTAATGAAAGTCCCCGAAAAGTCCTTTTCATAATAATTATAACTTTAATATCTAAGTATCGACTATAGACATAAACACATGCATATACCACAGCTCGCTATCAGACATAAATGAAACACATCCTACTTCCACAAAGTTCCATTCACGACTGCCGCACGACTGAAACTTTCGTCACAATACAGTCTAGACAATACGTCACAACCAGCATAAAAATACGTCACAGAGGCAAGCAAGCGCGGAGAGAGCGTTCACTAACTAATAGAACTCTCAAACATACACCGCGCGTAATGAAACATAATAAAAATATAACGTTAGGTCGCAACAATTGTCATTG
The DNA here is from genome assembly GCA_964033795.1 of Lymnaea stagnalis. Taxonomy (NCBI): domain Eukaryota; kingdom Metazoa; phylum Mollusca; class Gastropoda; family Lymnaeidae; genus Lymnaea; species Lymnaea stagnalis. The sequence goes on along the minus strand of CAXITT010000338.1, from coordinate 658,707 downwards.
AACTCCCATAATCGACAGTCGTTAAAAATTCGCCAAAAATGACTTGCCATTAAATGTCCTTAAGAGCTTTGGAATGTATTTAAAAATATGAGACCAAAAAAAATATGATGAAGAGAAAAAAACCCGGGAAATCTTATGGGTTGTGATTTCTGGTCAGCTTTAAGCTAATAAGATAATAATCTTTAAACACTCAATACTAACAGGGCATGCGGTGTTATAAAATAACTTAATAAAAGTCTCTCAAGCCTCATGGTCATAGTCGCAGAGCCGTCACGTGACTTCTCGAGGCTCCCTGCCACTTTTCAGTTTGGTTCCCCTCCAATCAAAGTTGATAGTTACCAGTTCAGTTTGGTTCCCCTACATTCAAAATTGATAGTTACCATTTCAGTTTGGTTCTCCTCCATTCAAAGTTGATAGTTACCATTTCAGTTTGGTTCCCCTACATTCAAAGTTGATAGTTACCATTTCATTTTGGTTCCCCTGCATTCAAAGTTGATAGTTACCATTTCAGTTTGGCTCCCCTGCATTCAAAGTTGATAGTTACCATTTCAGTTTGGCTCCCCTGCATTCAAAGTTGATAGTTACCATTTCAGTTTGGCTCCCCTGCATTCAAAGTTGATAGTTACCATTTCAGTTTGGCTCGCCTGCATTCAAAGTTGATAGTTACCATTTCAGTTTGGCTCCCCTGCATTCAAAGTTGATAGTTACCATTTCAGTTTGGCTCCCCTGCATTCAAAGTTGATAGTTACCATTTCAGTTAGGCTCCCATGCATTCAAAGTTGATAATTACCATTTCAGTTTGGCTCCCCTGCATTCAAAGTTGATAGTTACCATTTCAGTTTGGCTCGCCTGCATTCAAAGTGGATAGTTACCATTTCAGTTTGGCTCCCCTGCATTCAAAGTTCATAGTTACCATTTCAGTTTGGCTCGCCTGCATTCAAAGTTGATAGTTACCATTTCAGTTTGGCTCCCCTGCATTCAAAGTTGATAGTTACCATTTCAGTTTGGCTCCCCTGCATTCAAAGTTGATAGTATAGTTACCATTTCAGTTTGGCTCGCCTGCATTCAAAGTTGATAGTTACCATTTCAGTTTGGCTCCCCTGCATTCAAAGTTGATAGTTACCATTTCAGTTTGGCTCCCCTGCATTCAAAGTTGATAGTTACCATTTCAGTTTGGCTCCCCTGCATTCAAAGTTGATAGTTACCATTTCAGTTAGGCTCCCCTGCATTCAAAGTTGATAGTTACCATTTCAGTTTGGCTCGCCTGCATTCAAAGTTGATAGTTACCATTTCAGTTTGGCTCCCCTGCATTCAAAGTTGATAGTTACCATTTCAGTTAGGCTCCCCTGCATTCAAAGTTGATAGTTACATTTCAGTTTGGCTCCCCTGCATTCAAAGTTGATAGTTACCATTTCAGTTTTGCTCCCCTGCATTCAAAGTTGATAGTTACCATTTCAGTTTGGCTCCCCTGCATTCAAAGTTGATAATTACCATTTCAGTTTGGCTCCCCTGCATTCAAAGTTGATAGTTACCATTTCAGTTTGGCTCCCCTGCATTCAAAGTTGATAGTTACCATTTCAGTTTGGCTCGCCTGCATTCAAAGTTGATAGTTACCATTTCAGTTTGGCTCACCTGCATTCAAAGTTGATAGTTACCATTTCATTTTGGCTCGCCTGCATTCAAAGTGGATAGTTACCATTTCAGTTAGGCTCCCCTGCATTCAAACTTGATAGTTACCATTTCAGTTTGGCTCGCCTGCATTCAAAGTGGATAGTTACCATTTCAGTTTGGCTCCCCTGCATTCAAAGTTGATAGTTACCATTTCAGTTTGGTTCCCCTACATTCAAAGTTGATAGTTACCATTTCAGTTTGGCTCCCCTGCATTCAAAGTTGATAATTACAATTTTCAAACGTCGCACCTTCAATATCCGAGGCCCCCTGCCTCCAAAAGTGGCGCATGGCTCACAGGTTGGATCTGCATCGTCGTACGACTAGTTGGCGACAGAGTCTTATTTTTTTGGTTAGCTAGGTAAGCTGAGTTTAAATTTGAAATTGTGTCCATGCGAGTTTTTGTTTGACCTTAATAATTATGAACTTTACCTCCCCTTTTTGTATTTGACGTCACCCCATACCACTCCTTCCCAAGCCGCCCTTGATTGGGAAAGTTTGTTTACGTTTCCGGAAGGGTCTACCTTATACGACACAGATAGAGGGAGAAATACTCTTTGGCAATTTAATTTTTAGACATGCTGTTCTTGGGGGAGAGGGGAGGGGGGTCCTTGGATACTATATTACAGTTAAGCCTTTATTTTTATATTGTTTTTACTGTTGTTTGTTCGCTGAAGAAGGCTTCATGCCGACACCTTCGTTGTTTTGTTGCGTCTTTTTTCACGTTTTCCTATAGCCTACTTTGCGTCACTTATTACCTTCTACCTAACCTGATTGCAAGCACTCTCCCTTCCCCCTCCCTCACCACACACCTATTATCATTAATTTATGAGAGGAAGTGTCTGCCCTCATGCCCCCCCTCATGCCCCCCCTCATGCCCCCCCTCATGCCCCCCTCACGCTCCCCTCATGCCCCCCTTCATGCACCCCCTCCCCTCCCCACCCTAACCCTTCCTCACAATCCCCCGGATCATTTTCCAAACATATTTCAACTATCCAGTAGGAACACATCGCTAGGAACACATCGCTAGGAACACATCGCTAGGAGCCCATCGCTAGGAGCCCATCGCTAGGAGCCCATCGCTAGGAGCCCATCGCTAGGAGCCCATCGCTAGGAGCCCATCGCTAGGAACACATCGCTAGCTTGTTTTAATATAGTCTTAGAATTCTGGAGCCCACCTATAATTTAGTTTCCCCCCTTTTGTCAATAATCTCTTGATCCGCCACTGTCACTTAAGTGTTAGTTTGAAAATTGGGTAGCCACGCAGTTCTCAATCAAACTCACTAAGAACAGCCCCCACCCCCTCACCCCCCACACCCCCCCACACCCCGGTCAAGCAGTGTCCATTGTTTTGTAATACAGTGAGCAGTTGTCAAATAGAGGCTAGCATGGCTGTCAAAGGGTGACCAGATCAAGGGAATACAACGAGAGAGACACTAAACGGAATAATTTCACTTGACAAAGTGACTTGCAAGATCATCACAACTAGGGCACGGTCGTCGCTGCTGCCACTGGCCAGACTTACAAAGAACACATTAAGATGAATCAAGTCGTTTTGGCTGTGGGACTTTTGTTGTTTGTTGCAAGTAAGTTTATTACTAGGATATTTGGGACGTGTGTTGTTTGTTGCAAGTAAGTTTATTACTAGGATATTTGGGACGTGTGTTGTTTGTTGCAAGTAAGTTCATTATTGGAATAGCTGGGACTTTTGTTTGTTTCAAGTAGGTTTATTACTAGGATAGTAGGAACTTTTGTTGTTTGTTGCAAGTAAGTTTATTACTAGAAGACTTTACTTACTGATGCCTTTTGACGCTGTCTGGGGCATAGGCCGACCACAATAATTTCCCACTTATTACAGTCCCGTGCTTTGCTTTCCAATTATTGCTTCCAGCTGTATCCCATATTTTGCGTGTCTGCCTCTAGCTCGCGTCTCCATGTATTCTTAGGCCTTCCTCTTTCTTTTTCCTTTTGGATTCCATGTTATGCATCTTGTGGTGTTATCTGTTTTTTTTCCGGAGAGTATGTCCTATCCACCTCCATCTTTTCTTTATGATATCTTCATCAATGGGCACATGCTTTGTCATTTCTAGTAGATCTTTGTTGGTGATGGTATTTGGCCATTTGATGTTCAGGATCTTTTTAAGGCATGTGTTTATGAATGTCTGCCCTTTCCGACTTAATGCTTGCTGTTGTTTTCCAATTTTCGTTAGGATAGTTGTGACTTTTGTTGTTCGTTGCAAGTAAGTTTATTACTAGAATACTTCTATCCACTTCACATAAAAAAGTAAAAATGTAAAAAGACATTTACGAATGTAGGTTTACTATGGAGGTGGGAAGCCATGGATCGATCCGAATGGAAGGATGTGGTAGAGTAGGTCAGGGCGCTACATGGGCTGTAGCAACTTGCAACTAGCTCAAAGTTTGGTTGCACCAGGACTTTCAAATCTTAGTTGCTGGCGCCCCTGGGGGAGGGTGCGATTTTGTTTTTTCAACACCAATTGTTGGCACCCCAGGGGGAAGTAGTGTGAGCTGGTACTTTAGATGCTCGAGCAAAATAGATTTACTCTGACTTTTAAGCTGGGATTAGGGGCGGAGCTGGAGCTTTGAGCTCTGGGGCAGGTTCTTTTTTCACCCAGGAGCTGACGCTAATATTTCTTACTGCTCCGAGCTAAATTAATTTAAATGATAGAACTAGAACGATGCAATTTGTATTTAAGGAAAAGCTTTATTAAAACTGATGCCCCACTCTTATACCAGCTGTGTTGCCCCACTCTTCTACAAAGTGTGTTGCCCCACTCTTATACCAGCTGTGTTGCCCCACTCTTCTACAAAGTGTGTTGCCCCACTCTTATACCAGCTGTGTTGCCCCACTCTTCTACAAAGTGTGTTGCCCCACTCTTCTACCAGATGTGTTGCCCCACTCTTCTACCAGCTGTGTTACCCCACTCTTCTACCAGTTGTGTTGTCCCAATTTTCTACCAGCTGTGTTGCCCCACTTTTTTTAACAATTGTATTGCCACACTCTTCTGACAGCTTCGTTGCCCACTTATCTACCAGCTGTGTTGCCACACTCTTCTACAAACTTTGTTGCCCCACTCTTTTACCAGCTATGTTACCCCATTTTTCTACCAGCTGTGTTGTCTCGCTTTTCCAGCTTTGTTGCCCCACTTTTCTACCAGCTGTGTTGCCCCACTCTTCTACCAGTTGTGTTGCCCCACTCTTCTACCAGTTGTGTTGCCCCACTTTTCTACCAGCTGTTGCCCACTATTCTACCAGCTTTGCTGTTCCACTCCTCTCCATCCATCTCTAAGGCCTAGTTAATAAGATGATTAAGTGAAAATAAACACACTTCTTTAAACACTTAGCACCCCCCTGCCCCTCTCACCACCTCCCCCCACCACCAACTTTCCCTGGACCGGAACTCTGAGCGCAGCTGACAAAAATTAATTTGTTCGGAGCGGATCTCGATAACAAAAAAAAGTCGTCCCAAAATCCCTGCTTTTCTGTTATAAATGCTCAGACATTAATTTTTAATTCATCAATAGCATTTGACTCCAGTCACAATCATTTGAATTTTAAGACGATCGACGGTCTGGGGCAAAGTTGAAATTCATCCGCACAGAGTTATTTGTTTACACCCCAAATGGTGAGGGGAGGAGGTGGGTGAGCGTCGTGGGCGGGTGTGTGTGGGTGGGTGTGTGGGTGGGTGTGTGTGGGTGGGTGTGGGTGGGTGTGGGTGGGGGTGGGTGTGGGTGTGTGTGGGTGGGTGTGTGTGGGTGGGTGTGTGTGTGGGTGTGTGTGTGCGGGTGGGTGTGTGTGGGTGGGGGTGTGTGTGGGTGGGTGTGGGTGGGTGTGGGTGGGTGTGTGTGGGTGTGTGGGGGTGGGTTCTATTACAAGACATACCGTAGAACACCACTCAAGTTGGTACGCACAAACAAAAGTATAACGTTGAAATGGTGTGTTATTCTTTCAACTGTTATCTGCACGAGTACGTTACTGTGATAACTATATAAAGTACAGCTTCAAATGGTGCCTTGTTTTTTTCATTGGTCTGTCTTTCATTTAGGTGTGTCGGGGGAGTACTGTCCATACGTGAGATTCAGGGGGCACATGTCCATTGTGTACTGTGCTTCTGGTTGCTGTAATTTAAGCAACTATCCATGCTGTGGCGAGGTGTAAGTACTTCATCTATCAGTGTTGTGACATGTCTTTGTAAGTACTTCATCTATCAGTGTTGTGACATGTCTTTGTAAGAACTTCGTCTGTCAGTGTTGTGACATGTCTTTTTAAGTACTTCATCTATCTATGTTTTGAAACGATTGTGTAAGTACTTCATTACCCCAACTGCTACTTATAAAGTAATATCTATTGATGTGGTCCATACAAATTTACATTTCCTCGATAAACTTTCTACATACCAAAACCCTAGCGTAAAGAATGGAAGCACTCCTCATTTACAATCACAAATCATCCTCTACCTCAATTCTTCCCACCTCATTTCAAGTAGGTAACTCCGACATACAGTTTACACCCTCTGCTAGGAATCTTGGTTATATTCTTTCTAACAACATGTCTCTCGATAAACATATCTCTCACATTTGTCGTTCGGCATACACCGCCATCCGTCAGATCAGCTCCATCCGCCACTACCTGACAGTTAGCGCAACAAAAACTCTAGTCTGTGCTCTTGTTCTCTCTCGTCTTGACTATTGCAACTCACTTCTGTCAGGTTCACCGAAACATTTTATAGAAAAACTGCAGAAAGTTCAAAACTCTGCTGCGAGGCTTGTTCTTAAGGCAAAAAAACGCGATCACGTCACTCCACTACTCCACTCACTACATTGGCTCCCTATACAGGCACGCATTGACTACAAGCTGTCTCTTCTCTGTCACAACTTTTTCTCGGATTCCTGCCCTTCCTATCTAACTGAACTTCTTTCTGTCTATTCACCCCTTCGA
>CAXITT010000338.1:606800-649707 GCA_964033795.1 Lymnaea stagnalis | reverse complement strand
GCTGTAAATGTGACATTTTGATGTCTGCATGTGCTGTAAATGTGACATTTTGATGTCTGCATGTGCTGTAAATGTGACATTTTGATGTCTGCATGTGCTGTAAATGTGACATTTTGATGTCTGCATGAGCTGTAAATGTGACATTTTGATGTCTGCATGAGCTGTAAATGTGACATTTTGAGGTCTGCATGTGCTGTAAATGTGACATTTTGATGTCTGCATGAGCTGTAAATGTGACATTTTGATGTCTGCATGTGCTGTAAATGTGACATTTTGATGTCTGCATGAGCTGTAAATGTGACATTTTGATGTCTGCATGTGCTGTAAATGTGACATTTTGATGTCTGCATGTGCTGTAAATGTGACATTTTATTTCCGCTGTTAATGTGACATTTTTATTTGTGCACGAGTTGTAAATGACAATTTTTATTTCTGAATGTTCTGTTGATGTGAGATTTTAATTTTTGCGTGTATTATAATTGTGACATTTTGATTTGTGAATGTGTTGTAAATGTGATATTTTGATTTTTCATGTTTTGCAACATTAAACAAACAAAACTATAAACATAATAAAGATGTATTTTTACATTAATATTAATGTTTTGATCACTATTTTGTCTCGTTCCTGACCGATACATTTATGCCTCGCAACTTTTTATATAATGTGTTCGAATTAGATTATATATATGTACACATATACATACACATATATACACATATACATACACATATACATACACATATACATACACATATACATACACATATACATACACATATACATACACATATACATACACATATACATACATATACATATACATATACATACACATATACATAGATAAATATACATAGATAGATATACATAGATAGATATACATAGATAGATATACCTAGATAAATATACATAGATAGATATACATAGATAGATATACATAGATACACATAGATACATACACATAGATAGATACATACACATAGATAGATACATACACATAGATAGATACATACACATAGATAGATACATACACATAGATAGATACATACACATAGATACATACACATATTTATATACATATATACACACACACTTTCTACTAACATATTCTTTTAGAAGCAATATTACAAAAAAAAAGGGGGGGGGGTAAATTTGTTTAATTAACACCCTATTTTCAAAAGCATCGAAGTTGTACTATAATTAATAGAACTAATATTTATGCAACTAAGGGACATAATTTGCCAATAGTTTAAAACTTTACATACATTGAGTTCAGTGGCGCATCTGGGGAGGATACCGCCCGAGGCAGAACAAGCTTTCCCCCCTAACTGATGTTAGCCGAGAGCACTGAAATGTTGACCACTGAGGTGTTGACCACTGAAGTGTTGACCACTGAGGTGTTGACCGCTGAGGTGTTGACCCCGATCGCATCACATGCCAGTCACGAGCGAAAACTCAATAGCTTACACCCAAGATGTCCGGGGTCACATCTGCACATTCGATGCACATTGTCTTAACAAAGGGCTTCTCGGCCGTGCTAAAATGAGCAGCGTGTTCCCTGCTGAGAGGCGCCCTCCTGGTAATGAGCAGCGTGTTCCCTGCTGAGAGGCGCCCTCCTGGTAATGAGCAGCGTGTTCCCTGCTGAGAGGCGCTCTCCTGGTAATGAGCAGCGTGTTCCCTGCTGAGAGGCGCCCTCCTGGTAATGAGCAGCGTGTTCCCTGCTGAGAGGCGCCCTCCTGGTAATGAGCAGCGTGTTCCCTGCTGAGAGGCGCCCTCCTGGTTACGCCATGTAAGAGACCTAAGGCCGTTTTCTTAAGTACGTACTGTATGGAGATTAAGCCAAGGGGCAAGACATATAGCACATATGAACAAGAAATATGGAAGCCAACATCTAAACTGGCGAATGGGAGACTATCGCTGATCACCGCTCCGTCTGGCGAACAGAAGTGAACGTGGGAATCAAACAGGCAGACGATGAGTGAAACGGAGCCCTTGTCACAAAGTGAGCATTACGAATGCCAAAGTGAACCATCAGTTAAGGTGCGCCCCGGGAGGAATGAAGCCGACGCTGCCCCTCCATGATCCACCTCGTCGGTGGCACGCGTGGTGTAAACCTGAAAATCCCGTGCTCAAAATTCACATCCTTCACACGATCACCTGGATTGGTGACATGTGCGGACAATTGACGAGTGATCGGTTATCCTTTTATGACATTCGGTTAGACTGAGCAGTGTGTGTGCTCTGTAATTGTGCAATTTTTTTTTTTTTAATTTGGTGTCACCCGGTGCTGTCTGCACCCCCCTAGTTACGCCACTACGCTTCGCCATTTGCAATATTACGCAATCTACGCCATGATCTTTTGCAGACGGACGGACGCAGTTGACAATAGCTTAACCCATCGTTTCCCAAACATTTCTCCGTGGTCTGGTCATTTGTGTGCGCATGCGCCATGGCCCCATCATTTGTGTGCGCATGCGCCGTGGCCCCATCATTTGTGTGCGCATGCGCCATGGCCCCATCATTTGTGTGCGCATGCGCCGTGGCCCCATCATTTGTGTGCGCATGCGCCGTGGCCCCGTCATTTGTGTGCGCATGCGCCGTGGCCCCGTCATTTGTGTGCGCATGCGCCGTGGCCCCGTCATTTGTGTGCGCATGCGCCGTGGCCCCATACATTGTTTCATTTATTCCGGCCTAAAGTATAGACATACAAAAATAAAACAAATGAATTCTTTAAAGCTTTAATTTCTTATATATCTTTAGCTTCTGGTGTGTCTCCACCTATGCAACATGTTTTATATTGGCAGTACTGGCTGGAAAAAGGTTGTCACACAGTGAGCATCATGCTTGACGGTTGAACTCTGGTTACAAGGTTGTTGTTTTTCTTTAGGTGGAAGCCACTATTATATTAATGATTAAAGGGCTCAGGAATGGCGTAGGACTTATGTAGGTCTATCTGTTAGGCTACTGTTTATTTAAAATGAGAAGTTAACTCTTTTGTGTGCAACACTTGGACCTTTTTTTACTACAAGCGTTGTAAATAAATTAAACGTCAACCTGGCAAGTCAATGGTTAAGGACCTGGCAAGTCAATGATTGAGGACCTGGCAAATCAATGACTAAGGACCTGGCAAGTCAATGATTAAGGACCTGGCAAGTCAATGATTAAGGACTGGCAAGTCAATGATTAAGGACCTGGCAAGTCAATGATTGAGGACCTGGCAAGTCAATGATTGAGGACCTGACAAGTCAATAACTAAGGACCTGGCAAGTTAATGACTAAGGACCTGGAAAGTCAATGATTGAGGACCTGGCAAGTCAATGATTAAGGACATGGCAAGTCAATGATTAAGGACCCGGCAAGTAAATGATTGGATTAAGGAGAAGCGGTATGAATTTCTTGTTGACTACAGATCTAAGATTATGAGAAAAGGACAACTTAACAATTACTGTATTCTTTGACCTTGTTCCACTTCCACGCGGTTGCTATATTTATTGTTTAGGAAAACCTGTGTTGAGAAGCTCGCTACACACATGTTGTTATCAAAAGTTTTGTAGAAATGTAATCTCACCTTCCACTTGATCTGGGTATCCATGGACACAATGCATATTCAGTGGTATGCTGTTCAAGGTGTCTTTGAGAGCTTTATCAGAATTATGTATTGCAGACAAATTAGAAAAAAAATTCTGTGGGCAACATCTCATACAATATATAAATAGTACACATTCTTGGACAGTTGCTGTTAAAAGACCTGCCATATTGTACACATTCTTGGATAGTTACAGTTAAAAGACCTGCCATATCTTTGTACTCATTCGTGGACAGTTGCAGTTAAAAGACCTGCCATATTGTACACATTCTTGGATAGTTACAGTTAAAAGACCTGCCATATCTTTGTACTCATTCGTGGATAGTTGCAGTTAAAAGACCTGCCATATCTTTGTACTCATTCGTGGATAGTTGCAGTTAAAAGACCTGCCATATCTTTGTACTCATTCGTGGAAAGTTGCAGTTAAAAGTTATGTCATATCTTTGTCCACATTCTTGGATAGTTGCAATTAAAAGTTATGTCATATCTTTGTCCACATTCTTGGATAGTTGCAATTAAAAGTTATGTCATATCTTTGTACTCATTCTTGGATAGTTGCAATTAAAAGTTATGTCATATCTTTGTACTCATTCGTGGATAGTTGCAGTTAAAAGTTATGTTATATCTTTGTTAACATTCTTTGGATAGTTGCAATTAAAAGTTATGTCATATCTTTGTACTCATTCTTGGATAGTTGCAATTAAAAGTTATGTCATATCTTTGTACTCATTCGTGGATAGTTGCAGTTAAAAGTTATGTTATATCTTTGTCCACATTCTTTGGATAGTTGCAATTAAAAGTTATGTCATATCTTTGTCCACATTCTTGGATAGTTGCAATTAAAAGTCATGTCATATCTTTGTTAACATTCTTGGATAGTTGCAATTAAAAGTTATGTCATATCTTTGTCCATATTCTTGGATAGTTGCAATTAAAAGTTATGTATTATCTTTGTCCACATTCTTGGATAGTTGCAATTAAAAGTTATGTCATATCTTTGTCCACATTCTTGGATAGTTGCAATTAAAAGTTATGTCATATCTTTGTTAACATTCTTGGATAGTTGCAATTAAAAGTTATGTCTTATCTTTGTCCACATTCTTGGATAGTTGCAATTAAAAGTTATGTCATATCTTTGTCCACATTCTTGGATAGTTGCAATTAAAAGTTATGTCTTATCTTTGTCCACATTCTTGGATAGTTGCAATTAAAAGTTATGTCTTATCTTTGTCCACATTCTTGGGTAGTTGCATTTAAAAGTTATGTCATATCTTTGTTCACATTCTTGGATAGTTGCAATTAAAAGTTATGTCATATCTTTGTCCACATTCTTGGATAAATGCAATTAAAAGACCTGTCATATATTTGTCCACATTCTTGGACAGTTGCAGTTAAAAGACCTGTCATATCTTGTCCACATTCTTGGATAGTTGCAATTAAAAGTTTTTTATATCTTTGTCCACATTCTTGGATAGTTGCAATTAAAAGTTATGTCATATCTTTGTCCACATTCTTGGATAGTTGCAATTAAAAGTTATGTCATATCTTTGTCCACATTCTTGGATAGTTGCAATTAAAAGTTATGTCATATCTTTGTCCACATTCTTGGATAGTTGCAATTAAAAGTTATGTCATATCTTTGTCCACATTCTTGGATAGTTGCAATTAAAAGTTATGTCATATCTTTGTCCACATTCTTGGATAGTTGCAATTAAAAGTTATGCCATATCTTTGTCCACATTCTTGGATAGTTGCAATTAAAAGTTATGTCATATCTTTGTCCACATTCTTGGATAGTTGCAATTAAAAGTTATGTCATATCTTTGTCCACATTCTTGGATAGTTGCAATTAAAAGTCATGTCATATCTTTGTTAACATTCTTGGATAGTTGCAATTAAAAGTTATGTCATATCTTTGTTCACATTCTTGGATAGTTGCAATTAAAAGTTATGTCATATCTTTGTCCACATTCTTCTATAGTTGCAATTAAAAGTCATGTCATATCTTTGTCCACATTCTTGGATAGTTGCAATTAAAAGTTATGTCATATCTTTGTCCACATTCTTGGATAGTTGCAATTAAAAGTTATGTCATATCTTTGTTCACATTCTTGTATAGTTGCAATTAAAAGTTATGTCTTATCTTTGTCCACATTCTTGGGTAGTTGCAATTAAAAGTTTTTTATATCTTTGTCCACATTCTTGGATAGTTGCAATTAAAAGTTATGTCATATCTTTGTTAACATTCTTGGATAGTTGCAATTAAAAGTTATGTCATATCTTTGTCCACATTCTTGGATAGTTGCAATTAAAAGTTATGTCTTATCTTTGTCCACATTCTTGGATAGTTGCAATTAAAAGTTGTTTTTTTTATATCTTTGTCCACATTCTTGGATAGTTGCAATTAAAAGTTATGTCATATCTTTGTCCACATTCTTGGATAGTTGCAATTAAAAGTTATGTCATATCTTTGTTCACATTCTTGGATAGTTGCAATTAAAAGTTATGTCATATCTTTGTCCACATTCTTGGATAGTTGCAATTAAAAGTTATGTCATATCTTTGTTAACATTCTTGGATAGTTGCAATTAAAAGTTATGTCATATCTTTGTTCACATTCTTGGATAGTTGCAATTAAAAGTTTTTTATATCTTTGTCCACATTCTTGGATAGTTGCAATTAAAAGTTATGTCATATCTTTTTTCACATTCTTGGATAGTTGCAATTAAAAGTTATGTCATATCTTTGTCCACATTCTTGGATAGTTGCAATTAAAAGTTATGTCATATCTTTGTTCACATTCTTGTATAGTTGCAATTAAAAGTTATGTCTTATCTTTGTCCACATTTTTGGATAGTTGCAATTAAAAGTTATGTCATATCTTTGTTCACATTCTTGGATAGTTGCAATTAAAAGTTATGTCATATCTTTGTCCACATTCTTGGATAGTTGCAATTAAAAGTTATGTCATATCTTTGTTAACATTCTTGGATAGTTGCAATTAAAAGTTATGTCTTATCTTTGTCCACATTCTTGGATAGTTGTAATTAAAAGTTTTTTTATATCTTTGTCCACATTCTTGGATAGTTGCAATTAAAAGTTATGTCATATCTTTGTCCGCATTCTTGGATAGTTGCAATTAAAAGTTATGTCATATCTTTGTCCACATTCTTGGATAGTTGCAATTAAAAGTTATGTCTTATCTTTGTCCACATTCGTGGACAGTTGCAGTTAAAAGACCTGCCATATCTTTGTCCACATTCGTGGACAGTTGCAGTTAAAAGACCTGTCATATCTTGTCCACATTATTGGACAGTTGCAGTTAAAAGACCTGTCATATCTTGTCCACATTATTGGACAGTTGCAGTTAAAAGACCTGTCATATATTTGTCCACATTCTTGGACAGTTGCAGTTAAAAGACCTGTCATATCTTGTCCACATTATTGGACAGTTGCAGTTAAAAGACCTGTCATATCTTTGTCCACATTCTTGGATAGTTGCAGTTAAAAGACCTGTGATATATTTGTCCAAATTCTTGGACAGTTGCAGTTAAAACACCTGCCATAATTTGACCGCCAAGGCTTCCCTAGGATGCCAAAGTTTGACCCCAAACGGCCTGGTCACGCTGCGGCCTTCACTCACGTCCACTAGGAGAGTCTTCCTTTACACCCAGTCCCCCACGTTGCTCCCAATCAATGACCACGTCATTTTCTTCCGTTGTTATTTGTCAGAATTCATTGAAGGGTAAATTCTTCAAGAGTTCAATTGTCACAATCATATCCCACAAGTCACAATCATATCCCACAAATCACAATACTATCCCACTAGTCACAATCATTTCCCATAAGTCACAATTATATCCCACAAGTCACAATCATATCACACAAGTCACGATCATATCACACAAGTCACAATCATATCCCTCAAGTCACAATCATTTCCCACAAGTCACAATTATATCCCACAAGTCACAATAATTTCCCACAAGCCACAATCATATCCCACAAGTCACAATCATATCCCACAAGTCACAATCCTTTCCCACAAGTCACAATCATGTCCCACAAATCACAATCCTATCCCACAAGTCACAATCCTATTCTACAAGTCACAATCATATCCCACAAAATGCAATCGACTGGCGATGGATGAACTGTGTTGCCTTTCAGCGCCATGCTCGAACTAAAAAGCTACACTGTTAATTTAATCTTTGAAATAGTACGTGACATCCCACACACCAGTATCTGACATCCCACACAACAGTACCTGACATCCCACACAACAGTATTTGCCACCCACACAACAGTATTTGCCACCCACACAACAGTATTTGACACCCACACAACATTATCTTACACCCCACACAACAGTATCTTACACCCCACACAACAGTATCTTACACCCCACACAATAATATCTTACTACCCACACAACAGTATTTGACATCCCACACAACAATATCTTACACCCCACACAACAGTATCTTACACCCCACACAACAGTATCTTACACCCCACACAACAGTATCTTGCACCCCACACAACAGTATCTGACATCCCACACAACAATATCTTACACCCCACACAACAGTATCTTACAACCCACACAACAGTATCTTACACCCCACACAACAGTATCTTACACCCCACACAACAGTATCTTACACCCCACACAACAGTATTTGACACCCCACACAACAGAATCTGACACCCCACACAACAGTATCTTACACCCCACACAACAGTATCTTACACCCCACACAACAGTATCTTACACCCCACACAACAGTATCTTACACCCCACACAACAGTATTTGCCACCCCACACAATAGTATCTTACACCCCACACAACAGTATTTGACATCCCACACAACAGTATCTGACATCCCACACAACAGCATCTGACATTCCACACAAGTCTTCGTTTCACAATGTTATTTTTTATCGCCAGCATTCTTCCTTTCTGTCTCCTGCTGGTAAGGCAAATTCGAGATATAACTAACAATTTCACAGCTGGCGCCGTTGTGAATATCTCGGCCATTGAGTTCGTGTGATCAGTTTCAGCTAGTGATGTTCATATTTGATAAGAAGACATATTCATAAGTTTTAACATTGAACGCCCTAATGAAAATTCGAAGGCAAAGTCTTTCGTTATCAGTTTTACTTCTAGCCGTGATTGAATGATAAAATCTTTCTTTACTAGTTTTAATACTAACTGTGACTGAAGGCAAAACTTTCTTTACTAGTCAGGCAAAAACATCACCAGCATCCCGGGTGGATGGGACTCGTTAATATTGGATGGCAACTTATCTAAAGAAGGAAATTCTGAATTAAAACCCAGAGATGGAGTTCCGTAAGAGGATAACATTGGCAACGCCTGCGACGCCCCTGGTGCCACAAGATGTTCTTTTGGGTTATCCGGGAGCGTGGAGAAAGGCGATTAGCGGTGTGGGAATCAACTAATAATACTAAAAATAATAATCCCAGGCGTTGTGAATTTCGTCCTGCGATTTCGCCTAACTGTGATTGGATGATTAAATCTTTCTTTACCAGCTTTAATTTTAACTGTAATTGAAACTTATGGCAAAATGTCTAAGAATGCGTGGACCAGGTGAGGTATCAGTGCACCATATATGGCACATTGTCTAAAATGTATGTACCAGGAGATGTATGAGCACCAACTAAAATAAAAGTCTACAAGGCGGCTGTGCTCCCTGTGATTCTCTGTGAAAGTAAAATTTGTGTGTGTGTGTGTGGGGGGGGGGGGTTACTACAAGTATCATGCAATACATTTAAACCACTTGCAAACGAAAGCTTCAGACGGACAAGGTCTCAGACACCGAGGTACTCAATATCTAATGGGAAGACAAGGTCTCAGACACCGAGGTACTCTAAATCAAATGGCAGGACAAGGTCTCAGACACCGAGGTACTCTAACTCAAATGGCAGGACAAGGTCTCAGACACCGAGGTACTCTAAATCAAATGGCAGGACAAGGTCTCAGACACCGAGGTACTCAATATCTAATGGGAAGACAAGGTCCTAGACACCGATGTACTCAATATCTATTGGGAAGACAAGGTCTCAGACACCGAAGTGCTCTAAATCAAATGGCAGGACAAGGTCCTAGACACCGAGGTACTCAATATCTAATGGGAAGACAAGGTCTCAGACACCGAGGTACTCAATATCTAATGGGAAGACAAGGTCTCAGACACCGAGGTACTCAATATCTAATGGGAAGACAAGGTCTCAGACACCGAGGTACTCTAAATCAAATGGCAGGACAAGGTGTCAGACACCAAGGTACTCAATATCTAATGGGAAGACAAGGTCCTAGACACCGAGGTCCCCCATCATTTGACCATATTTATCAGCTGGCTTGTCAGGAAGTGAGAATGTTGTGAGACGACCGCTTGCCCAAAAGGATATTTTATGCTGGGGGTGGGCAGAAGACACGTTTAAAAAAAAAAACAACCTAAATGCGTCACTGAATGCGTTCGCTACAGACGCGGACACGTGGGATGAACAGGGCAAGGATCGAGCTTCGTGATGCTCCTTCCAACACAAAGGCGCCATAAGACACGAAGCGAACACAAAAGCAGCTGGATAGAAGCCCGAGAAGCCCGGTTTAACTCTGCACGTGAAGAAGTCCCACCCATCGCTTGGTCCAACTGCACAAAAGAATTTCATGCCAGAATCGTTCTCATCAGCCATCTGCCCACCCACAGGCAGAATCTTTCTCATCAGCCATGTGCCCACCCACAGGCAGAATCTTTCTCATTAGCCATCTGCCCACCCACAGGCAGAATCTTTCTCATCAGCCATCTGCCCACCCACAGGCAGAATGGTTCTCATCAGCCATGTGCCCACCCACAGGCAGAATCAGACCCAGCAGAAATGATTAAAATGGTCTTGATCGCTTTTAGTCAAAAGTCTTGGCTTCATTTGGCGTTATGGTAAATCCAACACTGCAAAGAAGAAGTTTGAAAATGACCACATAATGCTTTCCTAACCATTTTTCTTTAGCATGATGCATGGTTGAAGGACTTAAGAGGCACTGGTCACAGCAAAATACTGAGTAGCTATGGGGGTACTGGCCACAGCCAAGTACTGAGTAGCTATGGGGGCACTGGTCACAGCCAAATACTTAGTAGCTATGGGGTTACTGGCCACAGCCAAGTACTGAGTAGCTATGGGGGCACTGGTCACAGCCAAATACTGAGTAGCTATGGGGGCACTGGCCACAGCCAAATACTGAGTAGCTATGGGGGCACTGGTCACAGCCAAATACTGAGTAGCTATGGGGGCACTCGCCACAGCCAAATACTGAGTAGCCATGGGGGCACTGGTCACAGCTAAATACTGAGTAGCTATGGGGGCACTGGTCATAGCCAAATACTGAGTAGCTATGGGGGCACTGGTAACAGCTAAATACTGAGTAGCTATGGGGCACTGGTCATAGCCAAATACTGAGTAGCCATGGGACATTGTTATTTCCTGCCATAGGTCTTGATGGTTCATTTTAGTAAGCTTTGCCCATCCCTCCCTTGAATCTCATTAGCAAACGTAGAACAAAACAGAATTACTTTAAAAAACAAATTAAATTTCAGTACTGGTCTGATCAATAAATTGAACACCTTGTAATGTAATCGTTAAAAATATTTATTTGATCTAACTCGAATGCATCCTTTTTATAAAGTTGCAAATCAAAAATGTATTGGATGAGAACAAAACAAATAATGAATTTTTTAAAATGTTATTTTTAATGTATAAACACAACTACATGATTTTATAGTTGTTGTTTTTTTCATGTTGCAACTCAGAAGAAATCAAAATGCCCCATTTACAACACATTCAGAAATATTAATGTCACATTTACAACACATGCACTAAAACATGTCACAGTTACAACACATGCAAAAATAAAAATGTCACGTTTTGAGTTAACACGCAATTGAAGATATTTTTAAAATATATATTTTTTTTTTTGCATAAATTTGACTGGATTTAACCAGTTTCACTGTATCAAACATGCATTTAAAAAAAAATAATTAATCCTTTGTTTGAATCAATAAAAATAATCTTATCTTATTTAGTAATTTCATAAATCAAAAAGGTTGATGAAACAAGTAGGCTGCGAGTCAATGCATATTCCAAAATACGAAATAGAAATAGGACCAGAACATTGTTTACATTGTCTCAATTTCTAACGCATGTTATTTAAATCGTCAATTCTCCATAATTGAAAGTTTAAGAAGCACTGCTCTAAAATGTTAACTACCCCCCATCCTAACCCCACCCCCACCCACCCCACACACCTCTCCGAATGTTAGAAATTAGTTTATGAGAAAAAAACGATGCCAACTCTCTTCTGTCTCAAGGACATGACAACTTTCATAAAGAGTCATTCAAAATATTTCTAAAAATTGAATTTAAAAAAATATATAATAATTTTAATAATCTTCTCCTGGCTTGCAGCGACTGAACCTTGCCAGAAAATCCACCACGACAGGCAAACGACCTAGTACGCACGGTAACCGTTGTTAGCGAATCCAGACACAGGGGCAGAGTAGCCAGTTGAAACGTTAGTGTTCATTGCTGAGGAAAAAGGGGAGACGATTGGAGTAAAGGGAAACAATTTAGTGTAATGGTGACAATTAGTTTAGAGAGATTATTTCATTAAATAACTTACAATAGTGATAAAATTACTTAATTTCATTTAAAATTACTTTTATTAATTTTTTTTTTTTTTTAAATAATGCTGGAATTTATAAATTAAATCATAAAATTATGCTGCAGGGAAAAGCAAACCACCAGTTTGCGGAGGCACATACATGTAGAGAAGACCTGCTGACCCCCAGGATTAGTGTATTGGACAGTCGTCTGAATTCGTCTTCTGTTTCTTATGCAGATGGCAGCGATCGCGGCTATGATGACGAATGCTCCAGCTGTGCAAGTGCCGGCTATGAATGGGGTGTCACCGTAGCTGTGGACCAGGTTCTTAGATGTGTGAAGTGTATACAAAGGCGTGTCCCAGCAATCATAGATGGATTACAAAGGTGGGTATGGTATGGAATGGTAAAGTACTTTCAAAGGTGGCTCAGCAATGATATAAGTACTTACAAAGGTGTGTCCCAGCAATGATAAGGTGTGTCCCAGCAATGATAGAAGTACTTACAAAGGTGTGTCCCAGCAATGATAAGGTGTGTCCCAGCAATGATAAGGTGTGTCCCAGCAATGATAAGGTGTGTCCCAGCAATGATAGATGTACTTACAAAGGTGTGTCCCAGCAATGATAAGGTGTGTCCCAGCAATGATAAGGTGTGTCCCAGCAATGATAGATGTACTTACAAAGGTGTGTCCCAGCAATGATAGCGTGTGTCGCAGCAATGATAGATGTACTTTCGTACTTACAAAGGTGTGTCCCAGCAATGATAGATGTACTTACAAAGGTTTGTCCCAGCAATGAAAGATGTACTTACAAAGGTGTGTCCCAGCAATGATAGAAGTACCTACAAAGGTGTGTTCCAGCAATGATAGATGTACTTACAAAGGTGTGTCCCAGCAATGATAAGGTGTGTCCCAGCAATGATAGATGTACTTACAAAGGTGTGTCCCAGCAATAATAGATGTACTTACAAAGGTGTGTCCCAGCAATGATAGATGTACTTACAAAGATGTGTCCCAGGAATGATAATGTGCTTACAAAGGTGTGTCCCAGCAATGATAGACGTACTTACAAAGCTGTGTCCCAGCAATAATAGACGTACTTACAAAGGTGTGTCCCAGCAATGATAGATGTACTTACAAAGGTTTGTCCCAGCAATGAAAGATGTACTTACAAAGGTGTGTCCCAGCAATGATAGAAGTACCTACAAAGGTGTGTTCCAGCCATGATAGACGTACTTACAAAGGTGTGTCCCAGCAATGATAGATGTACTTATAAACAAATGTGTGTCCCAGCAATGATAGATGTACTTACCAAGGCGTGTCTCGGCAATGATATATATATATATTTACAAAGGTGGTGAAGTACTTACAAAGGCGTATCACAGCATGGATAGATGTACGAGTAACAACATCCCCACCCACAGTAGACAGTGGATGTGTACCCAGTGTAGGGGTTGTAGGTGCAGTACTCCCCAGACACACCTGTGGACACACCATTTGACGCTCAGACATTTTTGTTAGTTCCTATCATCTCGTGCAGATTTCTATGACGTCATATATCAATACACACCCCCACCCCGGTCCCTTTGTGGACTATAACCAAATTCCATTGTTTGACTTTCCATTCTATAGTGGCAGATGTTGTCACCGGACGTCTTTGCATTTCAACTCCCTTCCTTTAAAAGAATGTATCTCCTAACATCCCCCTCTATCACCTAATGGGAACCCCCGTCCCAATTTCAGCACTGCCCAATTTCCACATACCCTCGACCCACTGCCCAATGTCCACATACCCTCGACCCACTGCCAAAATTTCCGCATACCTCCGACCCACTGCCCAATTTCCACATACCCCTGACCCACTGCCCAATGTCCACATACCCCCGACCCACTGCCCAATTTCCACCAAGCCCCCACCGACCAAATGCCTCAGATTCCATAAAACAGTGCCTCTTGAAAAACTAAAAATAACATTATCTTTTTCATTTTATGTTGATGCTCAAACTAGTATCCTCTAGACTCTAGTCCAATAATTCTTATGTGTAACAAACTGAAACCTTGATTTGATTGTTGAACAACTACTTAAGAGAATCACTTTCTGATCTTAAACAATACAGGGACTTCGGTTGGAAAGTAAAAGAAAGGAAAAAGTCGGGGAAGTAACTCTTTGCGATGTGGCGCTAGTGGTGCGTCAGCAATTTTTTTTTTTCCAGACAAGTTGATCTAGCTGAGCATTGTAGGAGGGGTGGGCAGGATGAGTCTATCACAGGATTAGCTTGGATTCCGACATGATGGGTGGGCAGGATGAGTCTATCCACAGGATTAGCTTGGATTCCGACATGAGGGGTGGGCAGGATGAGTCTATCACAGGATTAGCTTTGATTCCGACATACCCCTCCCCTCCCCCCATCCGCCCCTCATTCATCCGTACATAAACTGAATTCATTCCGGTTGTGGCGCCCCCAATTAGTTTATATGTTGTTTTAAAAAGTGGGCCGGAACTTTGATCAAGAGGAATAAAAATCGGGGGGCGCCAAAGGCTCCCGAGCGAAAGCGTGGGGATGGGGCTCAGTAAGCCAGATTATTATTTTTTTTGTGTGTGGATTCATTCAAACCCTATGGTTAAATTTTGGCTTTTACATTAGGTGACCATTTTTTTTCTTCTTCAAAATAACAATCCAGGAAAAGTAGAACCAGGACATTTAAAACCCAGCACATGTAACATCGCTTTGCGACATGACTGTCCAAAAATAAAGAGATATTTGCGATAACACGGATAAATCTGTTTACTGTGGGGGTGTTCTTTTAAACATCCCCGTCCTCACCGTCGAGGGCCTCATTACCAACAACTACCAACTATTTCTTCCTTTTCACTACTGGGACCACATGGCAGTTGGAGCTTTATGCACCGTTAACAAAAGCACGAATGCGTTCAAGGTGCGGGACATTCCGCACCGTGGTTATTTTTTTGTCGTATACTGTACTATAACTTTCTTCAGATAAATTACAAAGTAATGTGCAAATGGTGCCTTTTGATAAATTGATCAATCTATTTTTAAACACATTTTTCTCTTCACCTATACTTCTTTTTAAAATAGGAGATCTCCAAAGAAGGCAATCTAAAAACTATAATAAAAAAACAACAACAAAAAACTGTAAAAACTAGTTCACAAAAAACTATTCGTATATTTCATTCAAATCTCGAGATTTTTAATTTTTAATTAAATATTTTTTTATTGTTATTATGATCTCTTAAAAGAGAAAGAAGAAATTAATATGTTTACAGTAATTTTTAAGAAAACTTATCTGTCTTTTATCCAGCTAACAACTTCACTAATAACAAAATTGAACGAAAATACAAACGATTGCGAGTTTAAAAATAATTGATGAATCGTGCACCATTAGTATGTGCACTATTAGTATGTGCACCATTAGCATGTGCACCATTAGCATATGCAGCTTTAGCATATGCAGCGTTAGCATGCAAATGATTAAATCTTAAGTTTTATTTAAATTTATATATATTTTTTATTGAATACAACATTCATAGAATCGAATCCATTAAAAGTTTAGCCATATTCTTAAAACATGACTATATTATTATACAATGGAGGATTTAATAAATGGTCCCCTTAAATATTCGGAGCATCAAATATATCGACCGCAGCGATATATTTCATTGGTTTCACTCTGTGTAGTGAAATCTATCATTTACAACTTTAAAAAAAAGTAGGTTCGATTTTTAATAATATTTGAATTAAAGGTGTTCACATTAATAACTGGCTATTAGTCAACTACAAAAAAAATAAAAAATGGACTCTGCCGTTTTTTATTTCCTTGAGGTCTTCGGGGGTGGGGGGGGGAGATGACTTCTCCAGTGTAGGACATTGCGCCCCCCCCCCCCCCTAATAATATTTGAATTAAAGGTGTTAACATTAATAACTGGCTATTAGTAAACTAAAAAAAAAATAAAAAATGGGCTCTGCCGTTTTTTATTTCCTTGGGGTCTTCGGGGGGGGGGGGGGGAGATGACTTCTCCAGTGTAGGACATTGCGCCCCCCCCCCCCCGAGAGTTGCCTGAAAGAAACGATATTGTCTAAAGTCAGCCGGACGCAGATAATCGGCTACATGCGCTTGGGATCGAAACCATATAGTCTACTCCTTATGTACGTTACTAAATATAAACCTAATAGATAATAACAAATATAAATCTAATTTAACGATAAACTAGATGTCAACCTATTATACGATTAGGCCTATACGATACTAAGAATACACCAAACTCTCAACACCAGCTCTGCCTAGATTATAGATTTATTTCCTGTTATCAAAATACAGTTTGGATTATCAATTCACCATCAGTGGCGTAGCGAGGGTGTTTGGCGCCCGGGGACAGGATCCATTTTAAAGCACCCCCTTTTCTTTGTTTCAACTCTCAAACCCATTAGTTTTACCAATCATATAATATCAAATCACATTTTGGCGCCCCTAACTAGCTTGCGCCCGGGGACATCTGTTCCCCCCTGCCCCCCCCCCCCATCGCTACGCCTCTGTTCACCATGTTCCTGTTTCGTTTATTTCCAGGGGATGTTTTTAAACTTAAATCATTTGCCCACCCCCCTTTTGTTGTTATTGAAAACAAGGCACCTACGGAATTTACACCCAAACTTACAAATGCTTATCACCTTATAATGTATTATTGTTATTTGTGTGTGATAGTCACGATCGAAANTCTCTCTCTCTCTCTCTCTCTCTCTCTCTCTCTCTCTCTCTCTCTCTCTCTCTCTCTCTCTCTCTCTCTCTCTCTCTCTCTCTCTCTCTCTCTCTCTCTCTCTCTCTCTCTCTCTCTGTCTCTCTGTGTTACTCTAATCTTAGGCCTAAAATAGACAACTATTCCCAGCTTTATCGCACAATGGACATCACGTGGTTGTAAGAAGAAACAAAAAAGGGAGGGGGGACTGATATTCAAGAGGCCCAAAGATGTGATGTGAGTAGGATAAAAACATTTCTAAACTTTGAATATAATATGTGGAACCATTTTGGAACGTTTTCAGGGGGCCTCAAAAAGTCACGCGCAGACTCTGGCAATGGCGGATCAAAAGATGATTGTTAAAGGGAACTTTTAAAAGTTGTCCCAGGGCAGGTCCCTTTGCCCTCCCCCCCACCCCAACCCGTACACTAATGATACAGAAACATTTCGAAATGTTATATGTAAACCATCCCAAGCACAAATGAGCGATTGATGAATATATTGTAAAGATAATTATATCTTTTTGGATCATGGGATTGGTATCTTGCCTGTATCTGTGGTTATCTGTGTTTTCTCTTGTTATATGACACATTGGATAGATTCAGCGTATGTGTTGCCAGCAGGCCCTATCAATATGGGTGTATTTCACCCACTAGACCTGGGCCTCATTTCACATCACGTGAGACTCAAATTTACCCAATGGCGTACAGCTATTTATAGATCAACTCATAAAATGGAAAATGTTAACAGAAAAATCATCTCTATGCAATAGTAAAGGAATATTTTACTTTCTCAACGTGATATTTTTTGCAGCACATACGCCATGATAACATTTTTTGTAACTATGGTTTTACTTTTGAGTCATTACGGTAAACACCTGCATTTTGAAATAAGCCCTAATAGTCTAGATTAAATAAGAACATCTGTCAATAATGTTTGCTTCTCAAATTACAGTAACTTGTCAGTGAATGGGGAGATATTTTATTTAAACAATCAGCATGATTTAAAGATTCTTAGTGAATCTCAAAATTTTTAGGCCACCGCCCCTTGAGGTATAAACTAAGCCTTATCTTCCCCTGCTGTCTAACCCCATAATCAGCATTCTCAGAATTCTATTTGGAACACTCTCTGGGCGATACTTAATTAGTTGCACAGTTACATTTACAATTATAATATATCTAATTATTTAATCAAATCTAAATTAACATATTATTAATTTATTCATGCGATATCTCAGCTTTTTAAAGTGGGATAATTATTCAGCAAGAGTTTAATATTCCCTTATCTAACGCCCTTACTGTTCAAATATGTTCAATGTGTAATGTGATGCTTCCTCTTTATAAGTGACAGGCCTAGCAGTTTTGCAATATCGGGTAAAAAATTTCATGGCTGAAACTTAAATCACTATGTCCCATGGGCGCCCGCAAGGGGGGGGGGATTTATTGGATACATTTTTTTAGACAAAAATAGACAAAAAATGTATTAAAGTAAAGAGAAAATAAAGAGAAAGTAACTAAGCTGATGTCCTGTCCGTTCGTTCCCCATACAAATACGTTACAGTAAATTAAAACTACATTAAAACATTAATAAAATCCCCCCCCCCTAGAAAGTTAATCGATTTTTTTGCCCCCCCCCCTAGAAAGTTTTCTGCGGGCGCCCATGCTATGTCCATATTTGTATATTTATTGTTGTTGCTGCTGCTTAAAGCAAAGTTAGACGACTTTACTAAAATCATTTCAACAAATGATGCTGGTTATGCCCCTTCCGTGGATTAGGCTAACGATAGAAAATGCCACAATGTCGCCAAAACTCTAGACTTCTAGATACATTTTCCCCCCCAAAATGTGTCACCCACTCAAACTCATTTTCGTCTGAATTACCCCCCCCCCCACCAACTTCATCATCTGCCTCAATCATGAAGATGGATTTATCAATCAGTCTGTGCTTTCCCTCAAATTTATCATTGATGTCGATCCACTTGTTTCAATATAAGGATTTTCAGCTGCATTTTATTGTTCACAATGCTGAAAAACACGAAACACCCCAAGCCTCGTGTCTGTTTTAGCCGTGCGACACCTCAGCTAAAAACTAATGGTCTAAAGTCTAAGTAGTAAGTTTTGCAAAATAAAATGTGAGGGGTGTCTGTCATCTAACTCTGTAATCCAGACGACTTTATTTCGTGCAGGAGGCCGAGCATTAAAATGTTGCGCACTCCCTTCAGAAATAAATTATATTAAAAAAATTGTTTAGTCTACATTTCTATATAAATATAATAAATGTAAATAAAGTTGCCACCCCCACGCCCCAAAAAAAAAAAAAAAAAAGAAAAAAAAACAAACAAAAAAAACACAAAAAAAAAACAAAAAAACAAACAAAAATAAAAATAAATTATATTAAAAAAATTGTTTAGTCTACATTTCAATAAAAAAAAAATAAATGTAAAAAAAGTTGCCACCCCCACCCCCCAAAAAAAAAAAAAAAAAAGAAAGAAAAACAAACAAAAAACACACAAAAAAACAACAACAAAACAAACGAAAAAAAAAAGAAGAAAAACGAGCTAGATCTATATAGTAGGATTTCCCTCCCCAAACACACATCCTTCGCTACTGACGGCATCGTAAGGCGTCAAGGTATTAGTATTACAGTGACATAGCGTAACGCCTGTCAGTCCCTCTGTTCTCTGACATCCTTAATTCCATGGTTAGTTTCCCCTGATTAGGTTATTCCCGGATATGGAATTATACAAGATGGCTATCATTGTTTACAAGAAAGTCGAAATGAAATTTTAAAAAAAGGTAAAATATTAGGAAACGCTGTTGTATGGCAGTATAATTACAAAGCTGGGATCATCTTTTGAATAAATATTGCATTAAATTGTAAGCGTACTTGATTAATGTGGAGCACACACACAAACCCTTAGCCCTTAGTTATACGCTTATTCAGCTTACTTAACTTCTTGATTGTCTTACTTAAAAATAAGACCACCAACAACTACTACCTTGAGTGAGTACCTGTTACTGTTAAAAATTGTATTGGAAATGGGTGTCGGCGCAATAGCCTAGCCTAGGAAATATTTGATAGCCTGTGTTCCAGAATGAATTTAAAAAGTATTTACACAACGAAATATTTACATTTGAGGTTTAAAAACCTGATATTACAGTTACAGTGATATCATAAGTTACTGTGTGCGAAATCTCAGAGTTTCATTCATAATTGCCCTGGCAAAATGATCTTCTGGGAAAGGAGAAACCCTTCCCCCCCCTCCCCCCAACTTTAAAAAAAAGAAACAAATAAATCATTTGCCCAGAACCCCTCCCTCCAATTTTAAAAATGTAAAAGTAAAAGAAGAAAACAAATACTTACATTAAGTTAATTTAAAGTCGTGAACGCAAACATAAATATCAAAATCTTTTGAATACGGCGCTGTAGACTAGAGACTGACCGAAAGTGAGTTTGGTAAATTCAGAGAACGCGGCCCGCGTTTATTTCCATGCGCACACTTTTACGTCTTAAATCGATCCCTAAGCCGCATGCCTAACCTGAACCCTAAATCGATCCCTATGCCTAACCTGAACCCTAAATCTATCCCTATGCCTAACCCGAACCCTAAATCTATCCCTAAGCCTAACCCGAACCCTAAATCAATCCCTATGCCTAACCTTAACAAAGTCAACTTGGGCCGCTAAATCTGAAACAGCCGTGATTTTCTGATTTCGGCCGAAACCAAAACTAGGCTGAAATGTAAAAATGACTTTGGGCCGAAACCAAAATTAAACCGAAAGTTAACATTTCAGTTTCGTCCGAAGCTGAAATTAAACAGAAATTTAACTTTTTGCTTTTGGCCGAAGCCGAAACTGAAATATGTACGTATTTTGAAATTTTTCCACTCATATATTCTACATAATTTTTAAAAAATCATGGGGGAAAGTATCAATATTTACATTCTTTTTAAAAAAAATTAGACCATCGTGATTAATAATAAATAACCATTTAATGAATACTTTGGCTTTTACTATTTTAATTTAAAAGTAATTTAAATTTCTTAAAAATGTTTTTTTTAAGTAGTATGATAAGAGAAAATTTCGACCTGGTTGGGGGGGGGGGGGGGGGGTTTAAGAAAAAATACCCCTTATACCTATTATAATTATTGTGGCTCTAATAAAGCCACTTGTCATCTAAATATCAATTATTAAGGCTATAGAAATATCACCACAATGTTTCACGGTTTTCGTCATACAAATGCTTTGTGTTTTCATAAATAGCTGTATTAATATTTAGCCTAGTACCAAAACATTAGTCTTACCGTGCTGGTGATGTAAAAATTTCATTCGGTTACCAAGGTCCCTCACCTCCCTTGGTGGGGTAAATTATTATTTTTTTAAACTGGGTCTTTTAAAATAGTTCTTCTGATGGTTCTCGGCGGAGAATCGCAAGACATCTAAATTGGTCTCCCAAATCATAAAAGTAAAAACAGGTCTGCAGTAGGCCTACTACATAATTATAATACAAGTCAGTGATACATGCGGATACTTGTTATTTCGTCAATAACAATGTTTATGAGCATGATAATGATAAATTTCAAGAAATAAATGAATTGAAAAGCCTAGGTTTCCTCAATTAAAAAAAAAAAAAAATAGGAGAAATATTACCATGCCCTAGGATTATGCAATATTATACACCTTGGCCTATGACAAAATTGATGAGTAAAAAAAAGAAATGAAAAACCTTAGTTTCCCAAAATAAAAAAAAAAAAAAATAGGAGAAATATTACCATGCCCTAGGATTATGCAATATTATACACCTTGGCCTATGACAAAATTGATGAGCATGATAATGATAAATCAAAAGGAATGTCACAAATGAAGGAATTGAATAAACCTAGGGTTCCAAATTTCATTTTTGAAAAAAATTAAAAACAAAAATAATGATATAAAATATTACCATTCGACTAGTTTTTCTTCCACAAAACTGTTTACATTTGCCTAGGCCTAATAAAAATTAATTTTTTTGGAAATGAAGGACAAGTACGTCATCATGCAGCTGTGAGAAGTTTTCACAGAGCATTAGTCATATAAAATACAATGACAGCAAGACGTCGAGCAATAATGAATATCAGATCGCCAGCCTAGAGACAGACAGACAGTCTCACATCTGGTAGATGGCCGAAAGTTACAATCACTTTCGGCCAAAACCAAAATTAAACCGAAAGTTAACATTTCAGTTTCGGCCAAAGCTGAAATTAAACCGAAATTTAACTTTTTGGTTTCTTTTGAAACCAAAGGCTGAAAGCCAAAATTCGGTCGGTCTCTGCTGTAGACAGAAGTTGACCTGGAGAAACCTCCGTGACCTATGTACCGTGGAACACATCCCTGGCCTTATTGCTAACCCAAAATCAACTACCTTCATTTCAAGGGAAGTACATTGCTAGGAATATTGGTAAAATGGTGTTCAGTGTTAGCATAAGGGTTTTGCCAAGAGCTGTCTCACCCTAGGTGCAGTGATGTCACTTATGGGAATCCCAACACTGGACTTTGACTTGGGATGAAGAGACCAACCGTTAAAATTTATGATACCACCTATTGAGCATTATTCCCATCATAAACTAAATCTGACAATAGTAAAGATTATATGAATGAAATATTTTATAATCAAATTATGCATTAATTTTTTAAAATTAAAATTCACCTTACAAGGTTCCAAAGGAATAAAAAGGTGAAAAAGATGTGAGCATGGCTAAAAATTCTGACTATTGATTGGTTGAAAAAGTAATTACTTCTTGTGTGCCATTTATTTTAATCATGTTGCCAGTTTATGAGATATTTCCACATTATTTTACAGTAACGTTCATTTCAACATTATTTTATGGGGAGGGATGATCCTTTCCCCATTTTCAAGACAAATAGAAAATTTTTAAAAAAAAATTTATATGGTGTTGTGGGGCGAGAGAAACTTGTATTTCAAATAAGTACATAGCTGCATCTTTTGAATACGGAACTATAGCTGGAAGTGACCTGGCGAACCTCAATGAAGTATATACCCTTGGAGACATCGCCAACCTTACTGTTAACCGAATCCTTACCGAAATATTTGTTAATATTGCCTATTTTGTAGAAATGCTTACCCATTTTAATAAATTGTATATAAAGCTCTCCATCTTTTAAAATCTTGTCAGATTGCTTGGAATATGACTGATTTTTCTGTATGGTGTGACATTGATCTTAATGTGCCTCACTTGCTTGAAGATAAAACTGTGATTAAAATTGTGAAAAGTTTAGTCGGAATTCAGCCTTTTGGAAAATCACGATGTCAGCGACACCTGAGCGTGCGTCACAGGTGCGTTCATTCCTTGCCAATAATTAGTAGAAATATTTACAGATATTGCTTAGTAAATGTTATTAGTTGCCTATTGTGATATTCGATCATATGACAATATAATTTATAGTTTAGTAAATGTTAATTTTTGTCTATTTAAATGCTCTACAATTTGATGATATATTTAAAATTCAAGGCTTCTGAAACCTTTATTTTAGAGCCCGGAAATAACGTTGGTCTCACCATCTCCACCACACAGAACCAGTGGTGATGGTCGTCAACTTCCTAGCATTCCCAACTCAATGCCTTATTCTGCAGGATCACAAACTGGTAGCAAGGGTAGCAATCAAGGCCTTAATAACCGGGGTAGCAATGGTTACGGGCCTTTCTTTCAGGAATACTCTCTAATGGCTGAATAGTAAGTTTTATCATTAAACAATATTTCTATTTTAGGTTTAAGTAACCCCATTATAGCTTTGTATCTATACATTAAGATGTATCGAAGGGGCAGATCCATAATATATCCTTGTTGTATGTGTGACATGATCTGAAAATATGAGTAGTTATAATTATTTTAATGAAACCCCCCTACTGATCTAATTTTTGTGTTTTTTAGTCTTGTCCTCTGTTGGTTCCCCATAAACCTTTACACACATTTATAAATATTTATGAATATAATTTATGCATTGGCATATATTTCTAATCATGAAATAGTAGATAGAGAACTGCATATCAAACCAGTAATGTCTCCCTATGTTCAAAGCATGCATAATGAGTATAAAAAAGTGCATCATTTGATAGCTCTCTAAATATATGTATAATATAGAGTATTTAAAATATATATATCTCCCTCCACCCAACACTTAAAAAAAATTTTTTCTTACCCTTCAGTAACCTTATGCAGCAGCAAAAAATTCCTGGAGTTTATGTCATGCCTTGTGCTAAGACTCCTCTAGGTGAGTTGATGCCATGATGCATTAGTTTTGGAACCTTTTTATTGGATGACACTGATTACTAAATATCTTCAACACACCATTGTAGCATTGAGATGGTTTTGATTAAATGTGTCGCATTGCATTACATGAGCCTATTCTTTATATGTAAAATAACTGTAATTTCAAACTTATTTGGAACTTAAATTTAATATAAATACAGTTATCTCCCATTTTTATTATAAGTGAACACTTCACAGGTAAATAATAGATATTAGGTTAATATTAAGTTTTTTAAATTTCAGTTTGGAGTGGCCTAATATTCATTAGGCAAGGCTTGTATCAAGGAGGAGCACTACGATTTTCTCTCAGCATTCCAGACAACTACCCAGACGGGGATTGTCCTGTAAGATTTCTATGTCTAAATGGTATTTTAATGATAACCAATTGAGATGCTCAGCTATGGAACTTATCTATAAAAACTTTAGGGATAAAAATGTTCTCTGGGCTTGAAATATTTTGTATTACACACTGAAGATTATAACATGCTAAATTAAGAAAGTGGGAAAGACCTATTTGAAATATGGCAGCAGTGTGGTGCAATGGTAATACTGGCTCCCTCACAACTGAAAGGTAGCAGAGTAGTCCACAACTAGTGGCATATGGAAGGTTTCGGTAAGTGGTCTGTCAACCCAGCAGGATTTTCTGGGGAAGGAAGAGAACCCAGAATATAAAACCTGTGAAGGTATCAGAGTAGTCCACAACTAGTGGCATATGGAAGGTCTCGGTAAGTGGTCACTTCAACCCAGCAGGATGTTCTGGGGAAGGAAGAGAACCCAGAATATAAAACCTGTGGGAGGAGCCGGCTTTTACTGACCAGGGCAAAACTATCTTGCTGATATTATGAGTTCTGAAACCAGTTGTTTGCTAAACGGCTGTAATCCTACCAGGTATGTTTTAGCTGGCGTAGTTTGTTGGGGATACACAAGATTAAAGAAATACTGATATAAACAATCTTTCCTTAAACAATGAATAGTTACAACTGTATGTTACAACTGTATGTTACAACTGTATGTTACAACTGTATGCTACAACTGTATGCTACAACTGTATGCTACAACTGTATGTTACAACTGTATGCTACAACTGTATGCTACAACTGTATGCAACAACTGTATGTTACAACTGTATGTTACAACTGTATGCTACAACTGTATGCTACAACTGTATGCAACAACTGTATGTTAAAACTGTATGTTACAACTGTATGCTACAACTGTATGCTACAACTGTATGCTACAACTGTATGCTACAACTGTATGCTACAACTGTATGCTACAACTGTATGCTACAACTGTATGCTACAACTGTATGCTACAACTGTATGTAACTGGATGTTATAACTGTATGTATCTGTGTTACATGGTATGTAACTGTGTGTTATAACTGAATGTAACTATATTACACTGTAGGTAACTGTATGTTATAACTATATGTAACTATATTATACTGTAGGTAACTATGTTATGACTGTCTGTAACTGTATTTTATAACTGTATGTAACTATGTTATAATGTATGTACTATGTTACACTGAATGTAACTGTATGGTATAATTGTATGTTATGTATGTGACATTTGAGTCTTAATTTGTTTTGATTGGTTTCACTATTTCCTCCAGACATTGGTGTTTGAGTTCCCTGTCTTTCATCCTTTGGTTCACCCGGTGACCGGAGAGCTGGATGTGAAAAGAGCTTTTCCTCGATGGAGGTAACAAAAATGGTAGTTTTGTGGATGGGATTTATAAATAACTAACCAATATACCCGGTGTCACCTAGGATATCTTTTAGAAAAAACTTGGATGGTCTTTTAGCTTTCATCAAAATTAAGGGCCCTGTATAAAAACATGCGGCTAAATAAAAAATGATTTTAATTTAAACAATTTATTTTTATTCTATAAAATTGACCTATATTAGCTTTTGTAAACATTTTGGGGCCGCCGGGCAGACTAAAAACATATGAGTTAAAGTCTTATAAAACTTGATAAAGCTAGACATTCTATGGCCCTTTAACAATTAAAATAAAATTGGATCTCTTTGGCATCCAGTTCCCCCTTGTGATTCTGTTCCCAAGTGGGATCCCATTCCCCGTTTAATCCAGTTCCCTGGTAATCCTGTTCCCGAGGGGATCTCGTTCCATGAGGTACACTTAAAGTTATCCCTAAGATGGGGGCAAACTTTTGCCAAGATACATCCACACATGTAGCAGAGTATACTGTAAAACCTTTGTCTTCATTAATGTATATAACTCAGTCTTTTTTAGGGGAACATTAATTTAGAACTGTCCAGAACTTTGTCTTCATTAATGTATACAACTCAGGCTATTTTAGGGGAACATTAATTTAGAACTGTCCAGAACCTTTGTCTTCATTAATGTATACAACTCAGGCTATTTTAGGGGAACATTAATTTAGAACTGTCCAGAACCTTTGTCTTCATTAATGTATTTAACTCAGGCTATTTTAGGGGAACATCAATTTAGAACTGTCCAGAACCTTTGTCTTCATTATTGTATATAACTCAGTCTTTTTTAGGGGAACATCAATCTAGAACTGTCCAGAACCTTTGTCTTCATTAATGTATATAACTCAGTCTTTTTTAGGGGAACATTAATTTAGAACTGTCCAGAACCTTTGTCTTCATTAATGTATATAACTCAGGCTATTTTAGGGGAAAATCAATTTAGAACTGTCCAGAACCTTTGTCTTCATTATTGTATATAACTCAGTCTTTTTTAGGGGAACATCAATCTAGAACTGTCCAGAACCTTTGTCTTCATTAATGTATATAACTCAGTCTTTTTTAGGGGAACATTAATTTAGAACTGTCCAGAACCTTTGTCTTCATTATTGTATATAACTCAGTCTTTTTTAGGGGAACATCAATCTAGAACTGTCCAGAACCTTTGTCTTCATTAATGTATATAACTCAGTCTTTTTTAGGGGAACATTAATTTAGAACTGTCCAGAACCTTTGTCTTCATTATTGTATATAACTCAGTCTTTTTTAGGGGAACATCAATCTAGAACTGTCCAGAACCTTTGTCTTCATTAATGTATATAACTCAGTCTTTTTTAGGGGAACATTAATTTAGAACTGTCCAGAACCTTTGTCTTCATTATTGTATATAACTCAGTCTTTTTTAGGGGAACATCAATCTAGAACTGTCCAGAACCTTTGTCTTCATTAATGTATATAACTCAGTCTTTTTTAGGGGAACATTAATTTAGAACTGTCCAGAACCTTTGTCTTCATTAATGTATATAACTCAGTCTTTTTTAGGGGAACATTAATTTAGAACTGTCCAGAACCTTTGTCTTCATTAAAGTATATAACTCAGTCTTTTTTAGGGGAAAATTAATTTAGAACTGTCCAGAACCTTTGTCTTCATTAATGTATATAACTCAGTCTTTTTTAGGGGAACATTAATTTAGAACTGTCCAGAACCTTTGTCTTCATTAATGTATATAACTCAGTCTTTTTTAGGGGAACATTAATTTAGAACTGTCCAGAAACTCTAGAAAAATATCTTTAAATCTGATTTCTTAACATTTGATGAAACTCATTGAAAGTTATAGCATACCATTTATTGATATTTTTTTCCCCAGGAGAAATGTAAACCATCTTTGGCAAGTGATATTGTATGCCAAAAAAGTCTTTTATAAAATGGACACAACGTCCCCGTCCAATCCAGAGGCAGCAGTTCTGTACGTATGATTTAATATCATCTTTTGATTCTTACACTAAGCTCGAGAGGGCAGGTGTTGAGGCATACTATTTTATAGGTTTGTAACCGTGTTACAAGCTACTAACTAAACATGAATTATGCGTTCAGTTGAACGGTAAAGTGCTAGGGGAATGTGCGTCAATTTTTTTATAATGAAATTTTACTAGACAGTTAGATAGTTTTTTATCTAAAAAAAATTTCTCGATTACCTCCCTGTTCCCATAACTGATAAAATAAATTCAAACGGAATTCGTAAAAACCAACAGATGACCATGTGTTTTTTTAAAACCAACAGGATGGGATTTGATGGTGGTTTTAATAATGTTCTGCTTTCAGTTACGATCAGGAGCCCAACATGTTTAAAGACCGTTTGGCCGAATCTCTCAAGTCATCTAATGACAGGCTGTATCAGCCCCCTGACCTTGATGACCCTTATGCTCTAAGGTAACTGTTCTGTTTCGTTGGTGCAGAGCAATCCCTTTCTTGAAGGAAAAAAGAAAACATAAATCCTGGTCATGGGAAAACTAGACCATTGTCGTGACCATTATTAGGTCATCACATGACCATTATTAGATCATGGCCATGAATTAGACCATCGCCATGACCATTATTAGATCATTGCCATGACCATTAATTAGACCATCACTATGACCATTATTAAACCATTGCCATGACCATTATGAGACCAATGCCATGAACATTATTAGACCAATGCCAAGACCATTATTAGACCATTGCCATGAACATTGGTACTAGAGGACTAAACAGAAAATGATATTTCTGTAAAGTAAACAAACATTAGATATTTTAAAAAAATAGATATTAGCACCCGACACCCAACACTCTGCTTAAATGACCACATCAACTTGCTTAAGCTAGGACATCAGGGACAGGCACTGCAAGTCTTCTTAAATGACCTGTCCCTGATATCCTAGCATCAATTTGCCTAAGCCAGGACATCAGGGACAGGCACTGCAAGTCTTCTTAAATGACCTGTCCCTGATATCCTAGCATCAATTTGCCTAAGCTAGGACATCAGGGACAGGCACTGCAAGTCTTCTTAAATGACCTGTCCCTGATATCCTAGCATCAACTTGCCTAAGCTAGGACATCAGGGACAGGCACTGCAAGTCTTCTTAAATGACCTGTCCCTGATGTCCTAGCATCAATTTGCCTAAGCCAGGACATCAGGAACAGGCACTGCAAGTCTTCTTAGATAACCATATCAAACATGCCATGCTCCTTAAGAATTGTGATTGTGCATACACTCCCACCTGAAAGCTGATGAATTCTTTATCTAATATATAGAAAAGTAAATCCTGGAATTTTATAAAATTTTATGACAAAATATTAAAAACAATTTTTTAGCTTGATCATTTTTTTTTTAAATGTTTAAAAAATGGTCATTTGTAACATCCCTAATATTTCGCAAGTTATATCCCTTGAATTGAAAAAATCTAAAATAAATGAATAGAGCAGAATAATGAGACATGGCAGTGTCCACAGAAAAACATCATCAGACCATGTGCATGTGTTACATGTGTGTTTCAAATATAGGCCTGCAATGGGAGGTGTGCTTGTCATAGTCACTTACAGTAACAGGAAACACAGACAACAAAGTCTTGATTGGCTCATTTGCTGGCTTGATTCCATACTGGTGTTTGTTTTATTGCTAGGTCGGTGTGTTTGAGTGTAGAAGATTGTGTGTGTGTTTCACTGTATGTGTGCTTCATTGTGTGTGTGTTCTACTGTATGTCAGGTTCATTGTGTATGTGTGCTTCATTGTGTTTTTGTGTGTGCAGGTGCCTCACTGTATAAGTGCAAGATGCATACCAGGTAACATGCAATGTGATTTCAGAAACTTTCTTTTTGACAGGTTCAGCCCCTGGAATGAAGCTGTTCACCCCGACACAAAACGACAAATGATGCAATCT
The DNA here is from genome assembly GCA_964033795.1 of Lymnaea stagnalis. Classification (NCBI taxonomy): domain Eukaryota; kingdom Metazoa; phylum Mollusca; class Gastropoda; family Lymnaeidae; genus Lymnaea; species Lymnaea stagnalis. The sequence continues at coordinate 619,733 of CAXITT010000338.1, read as the reverse complement.
TCCCAGGTAAACATTATTCATGGATCTTTTGAACGTGTCATGTGGGAATTAAATCTCGTCATGGCTGCTTGACTTTGATTGGCTAGATTTCAACAACTGGATCTCTCTTATTGGCTGTATACAAACAGCTTGGTATCGCTTTGTTGTGATTGGCTAGATATTAACAGTTTGATGTCTTTTATCTCTGATTGGCTAGATATCAACAGTTTGATCTATTATGTTTGATTGGCTAGATATTTTCATCTTGATGTTTTTAATATCTTTTTTGAATACTTATGATCTAATATTGCATTGATGTGTCTGTGCATGGAATAGGCTGGCTATGCGGTGGGGCATGCTGGCTATGTGGTGGGACAGGCTGGCTGTGCGGTGGGGACATAAATTCATTTTAAAATTAATACATGACTGTGTGTCTAAAGTTTCTATTTTTACTGTAATTCCTTTAATGTTGTGTTTTCACATTTCTTACTTTTACTAGTTCATTAATTTGAATGAATGAGATATTTCTCATTTACGGTTGTGCATTCTCACAGTAGCAGTAGTAGGACGATTTAAACAAAAAAAATGTGCTTGCTGTTGAAAACATGACTTGATAATAACTGATACTGGTCCAAGTACTCAATACATGACTTGATAATAACTGATACTGGTCCAAGTACTCAATGTCTATACATGACTTGATAATAACTGATACTGGTCCAAGTACTCAATGTTTATACATGACTTGATAATAACTGATACTGGCCCAAGTACTCAATGTCTATGTAGACTAGTTTAGACCATCTAAAATGGTCTAATTTAAAAAATTTGATACCGTCCTAAAAAAGCCTGCTATTAAATAATTGAAAGTCCTAACTAACTGTACTACTGAGATACAACAAATTCTGCTATAAAATAAATGATACAGTCCTAACTAACTCTACTACTGAGATACAACACAGTCTGCCATACAGTAATTGATATGTTCTAACCTTTGTTTTTTAACTGTAGAAAGTTTTGCAAGGCTTGGGGGTAAGTAAGTTTTAATCTCAGGTCCTATAAATAGACATTCCTGTCTTCAAAAACTAACTCTATTGTCAACGACTTGGATGATGTAATAATTGGATGATGTAATGCATATCTGAAAGTGACCTTTTCTTTTAAACTCCATATCATAACAACATTATCCTGCATTGATATTTTGTATTAAGATCATAACATTTTGCTACAATGATGGTTCTCTAACACTATCATAAGATGTTTTCCGCTCTATCTGGTCACTTAAATGTGGACAATAAACCGACCACTTACACAAGACAGCACTTGAACTTGCGCAATAAATAACTCAACACTTGCTCAGATTAAGCACTTGAGACTTGTGCATCCCGTCACCTGCAACTTTCGCAATCTTTGACTTACAACCAAAGTAGGGTTGCACTTACTACACCAGCAGCACCACTTGACATCAAGTATTAAAGGAAAACCTTGTTTTGTCCTGCGAAAGTTTAGAAAAGAAAAGCGGGCTACATGTGGCTAGTGGATACTTAGACTAAGTCAAGAAATGCTGGATGTAAGTGGCTAATAGATACTTAGACCAAGTGGTTTAAGTACACGTTTTTAGTGGAACAAAATGTAGAGGAGAAAAAAAAACATTGCAGAAGGTTTAATGTCTGGTGAAGTTTATGTTGCCTTAAACTGGCTGATTGAAGGTCCCCCCCCTCCCCCCCCCCCTCCCTCCCGCTCCCGTTTGCAGAGATTAGAATTGATCATTTCAGTGATGCAATTGTTTTGGCTATAATCTTTGATAATAATTTAAGCTTGTTTCTAATCTGATACCAGCTTTGTTTGGTCTAATCCCATGTGTGATAATGATTCAATGTTTGTTTGGTCTAATCCCATGTGTGATAATGATTAAATGTTTGTTTTGCTAATCCCACATTCAAACTAATGAAATGCAGCTTTATTTATTTCATTTCTCTGAAAAAAGTGTCTAATTAATTATAAATAATGCAAAACACATGTGAGTTTGTCAAGTTGATGTAAGAACTAGTCCAGTCTAACATGATTGGATAAGAAATAGTCCGTCTAACATGATTGAATAGAACTGGTCAAGTCTAACATGATTGGATAATTTAAAAAGACAAAATGAAAGAATTCGACTGCTTCAGTTTTATTTTAGATGCTATATTTTATGACAGTTTTTACAATTACTATTTTATGTATGCTGCAGGGCATCACTTAAGTTTATTTTTATCTGATATCAGGGCAACACTTTACTTTATTTTGTCTAATATAGGGCACCATTTATACATGGTCTGATATCAGGGCAACAGTTAGCTTTATTTTTCTCTGATACCAGCTCATCATTTTTGCTTTTTCCCCCCTCTGATATCAGAGCACCACTGAGCTTTATTTTGCTTTGCTTTCATGTAAGCATGTTCCTAACCAACACCTGCTACATCCTGACGCTTACCTCACCATATTAAATCAGTTACATTGAGTTGGGCTTCTACTAGGGCAAGGGAAAGAAAACATCAACCAAGTCCATTGTGGATAGATGGGGTAGAAAAGCTGGAGAAGGGAGATAGAAGATATCTCGTGATTGATTTGTAGAATAGTCAGATAGAATCTCTTGATTGATATTTAGAATAGTCAGATAGAAGATATCTAACCATTGTTTGTTGATAAGTCAGATAGAAGATATCTAACCATTGTTTGTTGATAAGTCAGATAGAAGATATCTAACCATTGTTTGTTGATAAGTCAGATAGAAGATATCTAACCATTGTTTGTTGATAAGTCAGATAGAAGATATCTAACCATTGTTTGTTGATAAGTCAGATAGAAGATATCTAACCATTGTTTGTTGATAAGTCAGATAGAAGATATCTCTCCACTGTTTATAAGAATACATTTTCTGTTTGCCAACCATTGCTGCTTGTCTTAATCATATTTTCCAATAATCGAGTTTTCTTCTTACCATCAAGTTTTCTTCTTACCATCAAGTTTTCTTCTTGCCATCAAGTTTTCTTCTTGCCATCCTTGCTTGGCTTACTTATCAGTATCAATACTACAACTCATTGTATGATGTTACAATCATCCTCAGTCTTCCTTCAGTCCATCATAACAAACCTCTTCCCCAAGCTAAAGTCTATCAGCTGCTATAACATTTGTCCACAGAAACAGTCCAACGATGCTGGCTCGGCCAACCCTTCGGACCTGGGCCTTTCATGGATGGAACCTGGACAGACACGGATTTTTGTCAGGGATGAGTCGGGCAATATATAGTGGATGTCTTTGTGGATATATTTGAAAAATGTCATGTTTCTTATTTCATGTGATTATGTTGTGTTCAATTTGATAGTTGTAGTTAGCTCCTGATGAAGGTTCAGTTTTCTGTAAATGTGCACTGTTGGGTGTGCACTGTGGGAAGTTCACTGTGCGATGTGCACTGTGGGATGTGTTGGATTGTTATATTGCACTAGTCGTACTTATTGACACATGTCCATGCCTTGAAGTGCCTTCAGATCTGTATGCAGCTGTCTTTGATATCAAGAAATTTGTTCTAAAGATTACTGCGGGAATAGGGGTTCAATGGTTCTTATTGACACTTGTCATGGAAGCTAACAGTTGTCTTCAGTTTTGTATTTTATTGTTGGGGGGTATGAAAGTAGGTCATCTGGACCATGGATGGTATGAAAGTAGGTTAGCTGGAACATGGATGGTATGACAGTAGGTCAGCTGGACTGTGGATGGTATGAAAGTAGGTCATCTGGACTATGGATGGTATGAAAGTAGGTCAGCTGGAAATGGATGGTATGACAGTAGGTCAGCTGGACTGTGGATGGTATGAAAGTAGGTCAGTTGGACTATGGACGGTATGAAATTATGTCATGTCGGCTGGACTATGGATGGTATGACAGTAGGTCAGCTGGACTATGAATGGTATGAAAATAGGTCAGCTGGACTACAGGTTTTATTTTGGTCTGGTTTTTTACAATTTTCAATTCATTTTGTTTACATATGGCAAATTCATTGTATCCCAGGTAATTCAATGTGTATGGTTCACTTGTATTAGTGTATGTGTCACTAGTATTTGTGTATGGTTCACTTGTATTTGTGTATGGTTCACTTGTATTAGTGTATGTGTCACTAGTATTTGTGTATGGTTCACTTGTATTTGTGTATGGTTCACTTGTATTAGTGTATGTGTCACTAGTATTTGTGTATGGTTCACTTGTATTTGTGTATGGTTCACTTGTATTAGTGTATGGTTCACTTGTATTTGTGTATGGTTCACTTGTATTAGTGTATGGTTCACTTGTATTAGTGTATGTGTCACTAGTATTTGTGTATGTAATACAAAACTTCATGTATTTTTTTCTTGTAAATCTTCCCTGAAGTCATTGAATAATATTTTCAGTTGTGAATCAAATTTTTTTTATTTATCTAAGAGTTTTAAAATATTTTTGTGTAACATTTCTCCATCCACTGGGCCCTAATATCAACTTTGTCATTGTTTGAAGTCTTGTAGAATGGATCATTGTTTGAAGTCTGATAGAATGCATCATTGTTTGAAGTCTGGGAGAATGGATCATTGTTTGAAGTCTTGCAGAATGCATCATTGTTTGAAGTCTTGTAGAATGGATCATTGTTTGAAGACTGGGAGAATGCACCATTGTTTGTTGTCAGAGAGAATGGATCATTGTTTGAAGTCTGATAGAATGCATCATTGTTTGAAGTCTGTGAGAATGCATCATTGTTTGAAGTCTGGGAGAATGGATCATTGTTTGAAGTCTGGGAGAATGGATCATTGTTTGAAGTCTGGGAGAATGGATCATTGTTTGAAGTCTGGGAGAATGGATCATTGTTTGAAGTCTGAGAGAATGCATCATTGTTTGAAGTCTGGGAGAATGGATCATTGTTTGAAGTCTGGGAGAATGGATCATTGTTTGAAGTCTGGGAGAATGGATCATTGTTTGAAGTCTGGGAGAATGGATCATTGTTTGAAGTCTGGGAGAATGGATCATTGTTTGAAGTCTGGGAGAATGGATCATTGTTTGAAGTCTGGGAGAATGGATCATTGTTTGAAGTCTGGGAGAATGGATCATTGTTTGAAGTCTGGGAGAATGGATCATTGTTTGAATTCTGGGAGAATGGATCATTGTTTGAAGTCTGGGAGAATGCATCATTGTTTGAAGTCTTGGAGAATGCATCATTGTTTGAAGTCTTGCTTTCTTTTGTCAATATCAATCTACAATTTCCTGAGTTTATATAACACTCACAGTTTTATTGGAGTTTACAACAAGGAAGGGAAAACGTGTCAACTATGAACTTACAAAATATGGTTTTCTTGGAATTGTATGTAATGAGTTGTTGTATGGGTTTCTAGGAATTGGATGCAGTGCTGTGGTTGTACCAGGGAGTGTCCTGCCTCCTAACAAGTGTAAATCTCTCAAACTTATCTCAGCACAACTTGAGGAGAACGACAACTCCTGGTAGCATTAACAAAAAAATAATAGATCAGATCAGCCTTCCTTAAATGGTGGTCTTCATGCATCGTGTTGCTGGTCTACAAGTCGAGGAAAAAGAAAACATAATTAATGCATCATGCACCGGTCCCTGGGGCAACTTTGAGACTTGTCCATCGTTCCCCAGGACTTTGTTGAGACTTGTGCATCAGTCCCCTAAACTTTGAGACTTGTGCATCGTTCCCCCAAACTTTGAGACTTGTACATTGGTCCCCCTAAACTTTGATATGTCATTAAACAACATAACTATTGATGATGTGTCATTAGACACAAACTTTTAAAGCAACGAATTCTGGGGACAAAAATGTTTAACTAGCCACAGATTTATTTTTTTTTTGGGGGGGGGGGGTACGGGGATTAGTTGAACATTTTCAAAACACATGTCAAAACATGTGATAATTCTCAACACAGATGAGCGAAGAATGAGACGATCTGCAGATGAGATACTACATGAATGAGATGGATGGCATTGAGGGAAAGGGCATAATGAGTAGTGTATAAATGATACGAGTATTTTATGTTTCATGTATGAAATGTGTGGTGCATGAAATGTGTGATGTGTGACAATTTGAATTCAAACATTTTATAAATACTCAAATCCAGTTGATCCCTTCGCTTAAGTCCCCATTTCTTCTTCTCTCTCCTGCCACACAATGGCGACACTGAAGCACTATTGTAATGACGCCACTGAAGCACTATTGTTATGACGTCATTGAAGCACTATTGTTGTCCAAATTTTCTCCTGGTTGTGTGCATTTTAAATTATTTTTTTAAAATAAAAAAAACCTGACCGTATGATGGTCTACACTAGAACTGAATTATAAACTATGATATTTGGTGAGCTTGAGAATGCTTTATTAAAAATATAAGTATTGCAAAATTGTTGCTGAATGTGTTTCCTTGGCAAGTGTAACTAGTGTTGTAACAAGTGTTGAAACAAGTGTTGTAGCAAGTGTGGTAACAAGTGTTGTAGGAAGTGTTGTAGAAAGTTTTGTGTGACTGGTGTTGTAGCAAGTGTTGTGTAACTGGTGTTGCACCAAGTGTTGTAACAAGTTTTGTAGCAAGTGTTGTAACAACTGTTGTAGCAAGTGTTGTAGGAAGTGTTGTAGCAAGTGTTGTGTAACTGGTGTTGCACCAAGTGTTGTAACAAGTTTTGTAGCAAGTGTTGTAACAAGTGTTGTAGCAAGTGTTGTGTAACTGGTGTTGCAGCAAGTGTTGTAACAAGTGTTGTGTAACTGGTGTTGCAGCAAGTGTTGTAGCAAGTGTTGTGTAACTGGTGTTGCAGCAAGTGTTGTAACAAGTGTTGTGTAACTGGTGTTGTAACAAGTGTTGTAGCAAGTGTTGTAAGTGTAATAGTTTTATTTTTTAAAACTCGATCATCGCTGTGGGAAATAACAAAGATGGCGAGGGATTGAAAGTCTTGACCACTGGTGGGTGAGGTCAACGCACGCAACTGTAGGAGGAATGTCGAAATCAACAACACAATACGTGACACCACAGTCAGTGTCAACACAATAAGTGACAACACAATAAGTGACAACACAAGTGACAACACAAGTGACAACACAGTCAGTGAAACACAATAAGTGACACCACAGTCAGTGACAACACAATAAGTGACACCACAGTCAGTGACACCACAATAAGTGACAACACAGTCAGTGACAACACATTAAGTGACAACACAATAAGTGACACCACTGTCAACACAATAAGTGACAACACAATAAGTGACACCACAGTCAGTGACAACACAATAAGTGACAACACAGTCAGTGAAACACAATAAGTGACACCACAGTCAGTGACAACACAATAAGTGACACCACAGTCAGTGACAACACAATAAGTGACAACTCAGTCAGTGACAATACAATAAGTGACAACACAATAAGTGACAACACAATAAGTGACAACACTGTCAACACAATAAGTGACAATACAGTCAGTGACAACACAATCAGTGACAACACAATAAGTGACAACACTGTCAACACAATAAGTGACAACACAATAAGTGACAATACAGTCAGTGATCACACAATAAGTGACAACACAGTCAGTGACAACACAATCAGTGACAACACACTCAGTGACAACACAATGAGTGATGGGACAACTCAGAGCAACGTTTGATCAAATTTAATTGTTCATTGAGTCTGATGTACATGGCCATTAACAAGAGGAGATCAACAACAACAACAAAAAACAACAACATATTTGGTGACGTTTGGAAACTATAGAATAGAAAATGGATGCGGCAAGGAAAGTTTGTGGGGGGGGGGGTATAAATACAGATAATAACAATAGGGAAGCGATGGTCAGGGCAAACCAAGCTGGTAACAATAGAAACGTATTGTTACATTTACATTAACGAAAGAAATTTAGAGGAAACTATACGTCTGTAACAAACCGTATTTCAAGACAAGATTAAGCAGTGGAAGATTGTAGTTTCCACGCTTAGAGAGTTTGTAGGTGACGGCATCAATTAATAGGAGATTCCCTGTCGTCATTACACGGAAACCACCAACCGCAATATTCATCCTTGACCCTGTTTACTTTATGTACCGCAGGTGAGAAATTTCACTGGTTTCATATCATAGGTTACATGTTACGACCTGTACTGTCCAAAAGTAAGGTCAACTGTCAGTTCTTTGCCACGGCCATTGAGCATGCTAACTTCTTCCGTTTAGCAAGAACTTTGACGTTTCCGTCCACCTCTGTAGCCACGGACATACTTATTTCCCTCATTGCGTAGACAGAAGATGATGTGAAACGTAAAGAGATATTTATGTGTCAGTACATTACTACATTCAAGTACAAACCAGAATCGTAGTGATGTCCAACTTAATGTCCACCTAAACATCCCAAGGATTGTCCAAAATTAATGTTTAAGTGGGTCGAGTCCCCGCCACCATGGGGGAGAGATCCCCTCACCAGTGGGCCTAGTCCCCTCCACCAGTAAGCCTATCTCCTCCACCAGTGGGCCTAGTCCCTTCCAACGTGAACACTGTAGGCTGACTCCTCTCTACGGGTACAATATTAGAACTGATTGAGATCAAGATGAAGTGTCCCCAGTGGAGTACCTAGAGGAGGGCAAAGAGGTGACGGCCCCGGGCGGAACCATTTGGGTTTCACATATTTGTATATACCACTATGTACATGATATGTGTATTAAGGGGTGCACTATTGCGAGTTCGGCCCGGGCGCAATTTGATCAAGTTACATCCCTGCACTTTCCCGTTCAACTTGGTGAACAAATCCTCAAATTTAATTCAGAGATAAGTTGGGGCCTTACCCCACAACAGAGGCATATAAACGTTGAGTTGTAGCCCCCTGGCCCAAGAGTAATGACCCCTGACATATCATTTATAGGACCCGGTCTAAAACTGTTGCCCCCCCCCCCCCCCCCCCTTATAATTAGTGGCTCATGGCCTATAATTAGTGGCCCCTGGCCTAAGATGGTTGATCCCTGACCTATAGGTAGTGGCCACATACTGATAATCCAATTAATCGTGGACCCAGTAGAATCAAGTTGGTAACATAATGTAAATATTTACATTAGAAACGCTCTGATGTTTAACAATTTAACAACTAATTTCAAGAATCCAGAAAAAAAATAAAAAAATTAACTTATGAAAAAGAGCATGAATAAAACATTAGTCAAACATAAAATGCTTTCGTTTTTAAGCTCTGAAATACGTGTTGGGTGGGTGCAAGGTGGGGTGGAGGTGGGGGTCGGCTGGTACATGGAATGTAATTTTTTTTTAAAAATGGAATGTTCATCAACAGTTATTTTTTCTTGCCACTTTATATTGAACTGCAGACTTGATACGCCACCAAGCGAACAGCGTCATACGTCGTCATGGCAACGCGTGTACTTCGTAGTTCTCAATGTAAACACATCTCAGTCATGTCCTTGACCTTGATGAACCTATCGTCACATTTCTTGGCATCAGTCCGCGTGGACGTTCACACTCGGTGTAACTATTTCGGCAAACATGCTAGTTATTGAATATTAACCACTGGCTTTTCTGTTGTTTATCTTAATTCCAGAAGGCTCACAGTTAAAGTTGCAGCTAGGTACTGATGCTGAATCTTATACAACTTTGCACGCACAGGTGTGGCTGATGTGAGGCTGATGTGAGGCTGATGTGAGGCTGATGTGAGGCTGATGTGAGGCTGATGTGAGGCTGATGTGTGGCTGATGTGTGGCTGATGTGAGGCTGGTGTGAGGCTGGTGTGCGGGTGATGTGAGACTGATGTGTGGCTGATGTGAGGCTGATGTGAGGCTGATGTGAGGCTGATGTGAGGCTGATGTGAGGCTGATGTGTGGCTGATGTGTGGCTGATGTGAGGCTGATGTGAGGCTGATGTGAGGCTGATGTGAGGCTGATGTGAGGCTGATGTGAGGCTGATGTGAGGCTGGTGTGAGGCTGATGTGAGGCTGATGTGAGGCTCATGTTATTGCCGCAATCATGCTGAAATCTCGGTGGTCGTGAGTCGCCCACATTCGCCCCATGCTAAATTATCAATTATTGTTTTTGCGGTATTATACAACGGATCTATCACATTCATAGGAATATTGCACAATACAACAATTTGACATCTGGCCGAGTCACATTCACACTATATCCACTACCCCAGCAATAACCAATATCCCAGTAATAACCATTGCCCAATAATAACCAATACCCCATGTAATAAACAACAGCCCATGACGAAAATGAACACCTAATGCGACAACTGACACCCTTTTGACAATCAACACACCTCCCCCACGTGTAGCAACCGACACCCCAATGGACAATCAACACATCTCCCCCACGTGTAGCAACCGACACCCCAATGGACAATAAACACATCTCCCCCACGTGTAGCAATCGACACCCCAATGGACAATCAACACCATGGATTTGAACAGCCCCCTCCACCAAGACTTGCTTTCGTCTCAACAAAAGGGAGATAATCTGTACTCATATCGGTGTCTGAAGTAATGGCACGAAGACCACAGCTTTGTATTGCGACCAACAGTACAACAACAAAAATAGAATCAGAAGACTAGATGGCATGAGTTATGAGTTAGATATAGAATCAATTATGTACATATTTATATGCTAAGTAAAATATGACATTCAATACTGCAACATGACATGTGCGGGGAATCCCGATATACATAAACCATTTCATCAATGCCAACATTTAATAAACACTGTAACAAATTATGACGCTGTAACTGTAAGGTTACAGTAAAATATTGAATATAATGGTGTTCAGCATGTAATTTTCATAGATTTACATAATATAACAACAAAAACTGACTGCCGGCAGGATACCGTAAAAACACGATACTTCCTTGTTGAACAGTGTCCAGGTAATTAGAAGAACGGAATTGACAGTGGTTTGTGTTGAAATAACATATTGTTATGTTTAAAGAAGCTGAATGGCACAAATATACAATTTCTTAATCGTTTATCTCCTCTTGATACATAATGTTTTGTACTACATGGTCATCACTTATCTCCTCTTGGTGCACTCATGTTTTATACTACATGGGACATAACCAAGATGCAATGGAATTTTATTATGTCTCAAATAATTATGGTAAACTGGAATAGATGGAAACGCCTAGCATATTGTTCAGGTAGTGAATGCAAAGTAATGGTAGCAGGTTAGCGAATGTCATGCGGCTGACTAAAATGGCAGCAGGGTAGCTAATGTCATGGCGGCTATATAAAATGGTGGCAGGTAGCTAATGTCATGGCGGCTATATAAAATGGTGACAGGTAGCTAATGTCATGGCGGCTATATAAAATGGTGACAGGTAGCTAATGTCATGGCGGCTATATAAAATGGTGGCAGGTAGCTAATGTCATGGCGGCTATATAAAATGGTGGCAGGTAGCTAATGTCATGGCGGCTATATAAAATGGTGACAGGTAGCGAATTTCATGGCAAAGCAAAAAGCTGAAGTGGGAGAGATTAAATGAGCTGCTCTTTGACCCCACCCCCATGAGTCAAGGGTCAGGAATGCTGCACCACGGGAAGGGATGGCTCTGTTTCAAGTTTGTATTTGAAGTCTGGCCTTGACCTTCTCATTTTCCAACTCCACGTGTAAAATGAAGTCGCCGTTGTAAAGCGTGTGTATGTGTGTGACACCACAGCCATAGTGACATCATCAGCTCATTTCCACGGCGACCAGATGGTGTCAGACTTCCGGATCTTGTCTCGTGGTGGGACTTCTGCTGCGGCTGCCACTGGGAGCCCGGGATTCTCGTCTACGACATCGTCCACATCCACAACATCCACCTCTATGTCCTCCTCCTCTTCTTCTTCTTCCTGCCTCACCTCCTCCTGTTCCGGCTTCGGGGACTCTCTGGAAATGGAGAGGAAAAATGATTAGAAAAACAGATGGCTAAATACCATTATTGGCAACGCCAATCATCTATAAGACAACGCCAGTCATCTACAAGACAACGCCAGTCATCTACAAGACAACGCCAGTCATCTACAAGACAACGCCAGTCATCTACAAGACAACGCCAGTCATCTACAGACAACGCCAGTCATCTACAAGACAACGTCAGTCATCCACAAGACAACGTCAGTCATATACAAGACAACGCCAATCATCTATAAGACAACGTCAGTCATCTACAAGACAACGCCAGTCATCTACAAGGCAACGCCAATCATCTACAAGACAACGTCAGTCATCTACAAGACATCGCCAATCATCTACAAGACAACGTCAGTCATCTACAAGACATCGCCAATCATCTACAAGACAACGTCAGTCATCTACAAGACATCGCCAATCATCTACAAGACAACGTCAGTCATCTACAAGACAACGCCAGTCATCTACAAGACAACGCCAATCATCAGACAAACTGGGTCAGGGGGTGATGAGTCTTTGCATACATTTTATCTGCTAATAGAATATTTTTGGAGCTGCGCGCAGGGACGTATTGTTGAAATGCTATTATATTTTTTTAAAATAATCTCCATCAATAAATTCATCTGATTTACGTTAATCATTTAAAGCTCTATGTGTCAAAGTTACATTTTATTATTTAAAGTTACATTTTCTTATTTATAAATTTACCTTTTTGACTTGTTTAAAATGTCAATTCTAATTGTTAAATTTATATTCTCTATGAAATTTAGGTTGTTCTAGTTCAGTGGTTCTTAACCTTTTTGGAGGTACTGAACCCCACCAGTTTCATATACCGAACCCTTCTTAATAGGAAAAATAAAATATGATTTTTTTTCTAATTTTCTTTTTTTAGACCTCCGTCGAACCCCTGAGACTGACTCACCGAATCCCTGGGGTTCGATCGAACCCAGGTTAAGAACCACTGTTCTAGTTGTTTAATTATCCATTTATTAATTACTCCCCCCCCCCCCCCCCCCCCCCATTTT
>CAXITT010000338.1:586653-599979 GCA_964033795.1 Lymnaea stagnalis | reverse complement strand
CCACCCCCCCCCCCCCCCCCTTTTTGGAGTGTTTGTTGAGAAGAACCGAGAAGAGCTGGTCATGGAGATGACCCGCACGTTGGGGAGGGGGGAGGGGGAGGGGGGCGTGGTGACATCGGGACACAAAACAAATGTGCGAGTCCAAAGATAGATCCATTTAATCCACAAGATGGCGCTCCTCTCTCTCCCCCCACCACTCACCCCCCACACTTAGCCCCACTTCCCCACACCCTTCCTTCCCTCCCCCCCCCTTTTTTTTTTTCCTCATCCCGGCTCATGTTCTCATGTTATAGATTGAAGAGATCAGAATAGTAGAACTTGCCAACAAAATGCACAACATGGCGGCGGAGATAACGCGTCCGGCAGGAAGTCGTTGATTGTGAAGCTAACCACGTGACATCCTGCGCCATGGAAGACATCCAAGCACTTGTACTTGCCAGTCGTTGAAAAAAAAGGGGGGGGGGGTGGTCTTGCTTGAGAGCTCAAGAGATTGGTTGACAAGAAAGCACTTCTATTCATAGATTATTGGATAGGGGGGTGGGATAAATGCATCTTTGTAGATGGAGTTAATCAAACGTATCTGTGTACGCCCTACTTACACGCCCTACTTGTACGCCCTACTTACACGCCCTACTTACACGCCCTACTTGTACGCCCTACTTGCCACCACCCATTGTGTTCATAAAATATGCGGCTTCCAAAATGTTTTATTAGCAGATATAATTAATAAAAAGTCGATTTCTGAAAGAAGGTTGCGTGCCCCTGACTTAAAACATCAGTTTCTATCGCATTTTAGTGACATGTCACATTCTTGTCACATATTAACATCATCGGTGACGTGTCACATTATTATTGACCATAAGCTGCAAGTGGTGATTGAACAAGCAGGTATTATTGTAATGCAGAAGCAGACCAGGCGGCCCAAAATTAATAACATCGGCAGAACAGACCCTGGCGGTCCATATTTCATCGGCAGAACAGACCCTGGCGGTCCATATTTCATCGGCCGAACAGACCCTGGCGGTCCATATTTCATCGGCAGAACAGACCCTGGAGGTCCATATTTCATCGGCAGAACAGACCCTGGCGGTCCATATTTCACCAGCGGAACAGACCCTGGCGGTCCATATTTCACCAGCGGAACAGACCCTGGCGGTCCATATTTCACCAGCAGAACTGACCCTGGCGGTCCATATTTCACCCGCGGAACTGACCCTGGCGGCCCATATTTCACCAGCGGAACTGACCCTGGCGGTCCATATTTCACCAGCGGAACAGACCCGGGCGGTCCATATTTCACCAGCGGAACTGACCCGGGCGGTCCATATTTCACCAGCGGAACTGACCCTGGCGGTCCATATTTCACCAGCGGAACTGACCCTGGCGGTCCATATTTCACCAGCGGAACTGACCCTGGCGGTCCATATTTCACCGGCGGAACTGACCCTGGCGGTCCATATTTCACCGGCGGAACTGACCCCAACAGCCAAATAAACACCGGAAGAGCGGCCGAACTGTCACCGGCCAACCGGGATTTTCTCCCGGTGGACCAATCCGACAATGACTATACTTATGTACGCTAACATTGTTGCTGTAGCTATAACCTCAAAGTAACTCAAGAGTCCCTTTGGCGTCAAGTAATAACACGTGCCCTTGGTAGCAGAAACGGATATATATACATATATATATATATTTATATATATATATATATATAGTGTTCTATGGGTTATATAGCTTTTCGTATTTGAATTCACAAGAACGGCCTTGACAGCTTGGAATTGCTGAATCTTTACTGGGCGATTCACTCTTGAACGGAGATTCGCATGATGAATCGCGTTCCTCGGGCCTGGGCCCCACCTTCGTACCTGCTCATGTTGGACCAGGCCTGGGGGCCGACCCTCAAACTGTTGTGCGGCCGCAGGGCACTCGGGCTAAGAGCACGCCCCCCCCCCCCCCCCCCCCCCCCCCCCACATCATATGGGCAACTCTTTGTACAGATTGCCCGGGAAAACCCACCGCGCAGGGCAGTGCATGAACCAGAGCGAGATGCATAAAACAACAACAATTACAGCTCATTCATCCAACACTGTCAGTTTGAAAACTAGGTCAACATGTCCGCCACTGGCCGGGTTCTTTATCGTACATCGGAAATATTTTAATTTAATTAGCAGCTCTGCCCTAAACCACTTCTCTAATGTCAATGGCGGACGGTGACGTGGTGCCCGTCGAGATAACTCTTGTCTGATGACGGCACGTTTTCTGGAACACTGGTAGACTTCTCTTAGACTCCTGACCTTCGACCTTTACTTAGGCTTTTCATGTAAATTTCAGTTGAAAAAAACAACAACCCCAACCCACCAGAAGTCGAAGTCCATTTGCGACATTAAAATTCTATCCTAGCAACTACACACACTCCTACACGATGGCCTATCACGCGACCCCCTTACCCCCACCCTCACAGATAAATCTGCCCGATGACCTTCGATGACCCCCATACAATCACAACCACGCACACATTTTCACCGTTAACGGGGGTTAGACCCCTGCCCACTCAGCCTTCTGATCCGAGGTGACGTACACGTGTATCTTCTCCCTCTACAAGCCGCCCCCGACCCCCGACCCTCGTACGGAGCTTAGCATGATGCAGGGGTTGTCACCGCTATTAAGACCGGACAGGCGGCTCGCCTCTAGTTGTACATTCACGTCATGAACTGGCGAGCACGCGCCACGAGAGCCACCCAGAGCAAGGAATCGTGATCCACTTGTCAAAGGATCGGATCGCAGTGCTCGCCCTCGCCGGCCAGCCGGTGAAAAGAGTCAAGGAGCAAAGCTCGGTAGGCGTCCCGAGACAAAGATGGGAGGTCGTCGAGCCAGAAAACGGAGCTTGACGTCACTTCCGCCAGTGCTTGAAGCTCGCTTGTCATTGGACCATATTAGATGTTGATTTACGGGGTTGAGTATACCACACACTTCGCCGCGATTCAAAGTCAATAAAATGTATTGTGTCAGAGAGCTCATTTACTACATGTTTCAAATATCATCAAACATAAAATATGGTGTCAAAATCAGTTGTTATTTATCAGCTTATGGGGAAAAGACACACAAATCCAACTTACAACGTAAGTGTACGGAATGAATTAATACAATTAATTGTTATCCAAGGCTAAGGAAAAAAAGGGATCGGTGTTTGGAAAAGGAGGTGGGCGTGTGATTGGAGTTGGGAGGGATGGGGGTGATTTGAGGTGGTAGTGATTTGGGGTTGGGGATCACTAGTACCAGAATTATGTTCCCCACCAAAATTCTGGTGTCCCGTGATGTCACGTGGTGTCAACAAGCCGTGTTCTCCGATTAGTGGATCGTGAGAGCAGAATGGGCGGACGACCGTAAGTGTGGAGAGGTCATTAGTCAACATGATCAGTCCTGGTCCGGTCCCAGGAAGCCACACGTCTGCCAACTGTCGCTACTTTTCATCACTGGACGATGCGAGAAAACTCAGTTCGAGACGTTGGGGAGGGGGGTGTGGAGGTTTACAATGGACCACCGGCGCAGATCAGTCGAAGACATTTGTATCCTTTACGTGTCCTCAGCCCAGAGCTTTGAGCTCTCAAACATACATCTCTCAAACACCCATCTTTGAGCTCTCAATCATACATCTCTCAAACACCCAACCCACCTTTGAGCTCTCAAACATACATCTCTCAAACACCCACCTTTGAGCTCTCAAACATACATCTCTCAAACACCCACCTTTGAGCTCTCAAACATACATCTCTCAAACACCCACCTTTGACCTTTCCACCATTCATCTTTGAACTTTCAAACATTCATCTTTGGCCTTTTAAATATCCTGTTTTTGGCTTTCATCCATCCATCCTGTTATCTTTGAGCTTTCCCGTTGTTTGCTGCTGTAACAAAAAGATGGGCACATGCATGCTGTGTTCATTCCCTCTATTACATTGCTGTGTTCATTCCCTCCATTACATTGCCGTGTTCTTTCCCTCCATTACATTGCCGTGTTCATTCCCTCCATTACATTGCCGTGTTCATTCCCTCCATTACATTGCTGTGTTCATTCCCTCCATTACATTGATGTGTACATTCCCTCCATTACATTGCTGTGTTCATTCCCTCCATTACATTGCCGTGTTCATTCCCTCCATTACATTGCTGTGTTGCCAGTATGTCCTGGGGGTGCCAGCATGACCTGGGGGTGCCAGTATGATCTGGGGGTGCCAGTATGACCTGGGGGTGCCGGTATGATGACATGGGGGTGCCGATATTACATGCGCGTGCCGGTATGACCTGGGGTGCCAGTATGTCCTGGGGGTGCCAGTATGACCTGGGGGTGCCAGTATGACCTTGGGGTGCCAGTATGACCTGGGGTGCCGGTATGATGACATGGGGGTGCCAATATGACATGCGCGTGCCGGTATGACATGGGGTGCCAGAAATGTTGAAGAGGAAGAGACCTCATAAAATATACGCATGGATGGATTTTTTTCGTCATCCCGTGCGCTAGAAATAATTGGAGTCCTGCAAGCCACCAAACGATGTGGTGGTCTTCCTAACCTGTTGTGGGAGGAACGGGTAAGTGGTGACCTTTCCAACTAGGGCGTAGGCTTCTTTTGAATTTTCTCCGCCATCTTGTTGCAGCCGGAAGTACACAAAAGAA
The DNA here is from genome assembly GCA_964033795.1 of Lymnaea stagnalis. Classification (NCBI taxonomy): domain Eukaryota; kingdom Metazoa; phylum Mollusca; class Gastropoda; family Lymnaeidae; genus Lymnaea; species Lymnaea stagnalis. Next base: position 595,307 of record CAXITT010000338.1, on the reverse strand, counting down.
AGGAAACATGGATTTTACAAGAAAATAATTGTATAATGAAATAGTTCTTTCTTTGGAATATATGCTTAAGAATCTGCACATGATCGGAATCTTTGTTTCGGATACGTAATTTTTCTCTCAACATTTCGTTAACAAAATCTCCATTGTCACTATACAAAGGATAACTTCCGGCTACAACAAGATGGCGGTATAATAATACACAAAAGGAAGGAATCTCAGTGTGTAGGCGCTTCAGTAAAGCAAAGGAGATAGTTAAAAATGATTATTGGAAATTGGCTTCCGCGCAAGAAAATTCGAACTTTTAATTAATTTTAATTGTTTTGCGGTTTCATTCAGGATCAGAATTTATGCTGTTATCAACGTATTTCTCCTTCTAAATACAACTACAATATAGATCTACAGTTAGGCTGAATAGGAAGAAACCATCTTGTTGGGAAACAGCCGGAAGTCTCTGTACTCAGCTCTCACCTGTGGTTCCAAGAAGCTGTAACATGCACAGCGACCACAACCCAGACAACGATTCCAGGTTGAGGGTAGCCGAAAGGCATAGAACCTTCAGGGGAAAAAGGGGGTTGTCCCCCATAGCATGTAAAGACTGGATCCGGCAAATTGTGCGGAAGAACCACTACTTGGTCAATGGACAAAAGGCGGAGACAGCACAGTGGTGTGAATCGCTGAGAGCATGGCCAGACACGTAGAATGCCATGGGCATTCACTGCATGGGTGACTGGGTGGCACGAATGGTCTAAACTGAGCAAACCTCAATTCCAGCCATAAGGCCGGTCAAGCAAAAACATCACCCCGGGTGGATGAGACTCGTTAACCTTGGTCGGCAACTCATCTAAGAGAAGGAAACTCTGAATTCAAACCCGGAGTTGGAGTCCCGTACGGCGCATACAATGACAATTCCTGCAACCGTACATATCCCTGGTCGTCTTGACGTAGAGTCTTGCCACTGGATATGGCGGGCTCGGACGAGAGAGTGAGGTAGACGCCGTGCAACTCTTCCTCACTTTAAACAAAGGTCACCCGCGCAAGTCATCAGTCACCAGACGACTCGATGGTCCTCGTCGATCCTCGACGGACGAACAACAAGGGTGTAGGGTGGCCAGGGACCGGTTTAAGATAGTTGACACCTTCTGCACCTACACATTGCCTGGCCTTCCACGAAGCAGGCTGTACAGGAGAATGAAATATAGAGTGACTAGGGAAAAAACTTTAAGACTCGTATAAACTGTGTTCGGTTTTTAAAATGAAAAATGTCTGTGCCTGTAAGAGAACGTTTGAGACGACAGCTCCCTCTGGTGGTACAGAGAAAAGGTGTGACGTCAGGCACTGGAAAGTGTAGTGACGTCATGCGCCGGGAATCATGGCACTATTATGGTGCAATGAGTGCAGTGATGACAACATTGTGTAGTACCTGGGAGTGTAAGGACACCCGTGCCTGCAAGTCACGTGCCACGCGGGAAGAGTCACGTGACATTGGGGTGGTGCTTTGGGCCTTAGATCAACATGCGGGCACTACTTCATTCAACCACCCACCCCCACCCCCCCCCCATCGATGGCGGTACTGTGCACACAGGGACTGTGGCACCCGGGCGCAGTAATGAATGACTAGTCTAGGGAATCTCCAGTCAAGGGAACTATTAGTCAAGGGAACATCCAGTCAAGCTGAACCTAGACCTTATCTTAGGCGCATTCTCCTTGAAAAGATGTTGTGGAAATTGGAGTTTGGGGAAAGTGCCGATCAAGTACTCCATCTGTCACAATAACGAAGTCATGCCACGTGCAAGTGCAAACTGAGTGCTAGAAGGGCCGGGGGGGGGGGCACACGAAAATACAGGCGCACATTAGAACTCGATGGGAAAGCGATCACTCTTCATACGTCATCAGCAGGTCCTCAGTACTATCATCACTCTTCATAAGTCATTAGCTGGTCCTTAGTACTATCATCACTCTTCATACGTCACCAGCAGGTCCTTAGTACTTTCATCACTCTTCATAAGTCATTAGCTGGTCCTTAGTACTATCATCACTCTTCATAAGTCATTAGCTGGTCCTTAGTACTATCATCACTCTTCATAAGTCATTAGCTGGTCCTTAGTACTATCATCACTCTTCATAAGTCATTAGCTGGTCCTTAGTGCTTTTATCACTCTTCATAAGTCATTAGCTGGTCCTTAGTGCTTTCATCACTCTTCATAAGTCATTAGCTGGTCCTTAGTACTATCATCACTCTTCATAAGTCATTAGCTGTTCCTTAGTGCTTTCATCACTCTTCATACGTCATTAGCTGGTCCTTAGTGCTTTCATCACTCTTCATACGTCATTAGCTGGTCCTTAGTGCTTTCATCACTCTTCATACGTCATTAGCTGGTCCTTAGTGCTTTCATCACTCTTCATACGTCATTAGCTGGTCCTTAGTGCTTTCATCACTCTTCATACGTCATTAGCTGGTCCTTAGTGCTTTCATCACTCTTCATACGTCATTAGCTGGTCCTTAGTGCTTTCATCACTCTTCATACGTCATTAGCTGGTCCTTAGTGCTTTCATCACTCTTCATACGTCATTAGCTGGTCCTTAGTGCTTTCATCACTCTTCATACGTCATTAGCTGGTCCTTAGTGCTTTCATCACTCTTCATACGTCATTAGCTGGTCCTTAGTGCTTTCATCACTCTTCATACGTCATTAGCTGGTCCTTAGTGCTTTCATCACTCTTCATACGTCATTAGCTGGTCCTTAGTGCTTTCATCACTCTTCATACGTCATTAGCTGGTCCTTAGTGCTTTCATCACTCTTCATACGTCATTAGCTGGTCCTTAGTGCTTTCATCACTCTTCATACGTCATTAGCTGGTCCTTAGTGCTTTCATCACTCTTCATACGTCATTAGCTGGTCCTTAGTGCTTTCATCACTCTTCATACGTCATTAGCTGGTCCTTAGTGCTTTCATCACTCTTCATACGTCATTAGCTGGTCCTTAGTGCTTTCATCACTCTTCATAAGTCATTAGCTGGTCCTTAGTGCTTTCATCACTCTTCATAAGTCATTAGCTGTTCCTTAGTGCTTTCATCACTCTTCATAAGTCATTAGCTGGTCCTTAGTGCTTTCATCACTCTTCATAAGTCATTAGCTGGTCCTTAGTGCTTTCATCACTCTTCATAAGTCATTAGCTGGTCCTTAGTGCTTTCATCACTCTTCATACGTCATTAGCTGGTCCTTAGTGCTTTCATCACTCTTCATACGTCATTAGCTGGTCCTTAGTACTTTCATCACTCTTCATACGTCATTAGCTGGTCCTTAGTACTTTCATCACTCTTCATACGTCATTAGCTGGTCCTTAGTGCTTTCATCACTCTTCATACGTCATTAGCTGGTCCTTAGTACTTTCATCACTCTTCATACGTCATTAGCTGGTCCTTAGTACTTTCATCACTCTTCATACGTCATTAGCTGGTCCTTAGTGCTTTCATCACTCTTCATAAGTCATTAGCTGGTCGTTAGTGCTTTCATCACTCTTCATACGTCATTAGCTGGTCCTTAGTACTTTCATCACTCTTCATACGTCATTAGCTGGTCCTTAGTACTTTCATCACTCTTCATACGTCATTAGCTGGTCCTTAGTGCTTTCATCACTCTTCATAAGTCATTAGCTGGTCCTTAGTACTTTCATCACTCTTCATACGTCATTAGCTGGTCCTTAGTGCTATCATCACTCTTCATACGTCATTAGCTGGTCCTTAGTACTTTCATCACTCTTCATACGTCACCAGCAGGTCCTTGGTAATTTATTCACTATTCATACGTCATCAACAGGATCTTAGTACTTTCAGAACTAAGATTTTGAAAAGACCAATCAAAGTATGTGTCGGTGACATGGAATCTGTTAAGCTTGAGATGAGACCCAACATGAGCACTCGGCATGGTGTCGTATTTTAAGTACATTCAGCCTGTGGGCAGGGGTGAGTTATTTAAAGGGGGGGGGCGCTCGTTTTCAAAAAAAAATGATGTGACGGTAGTGATTTGGCGGTAGTGATGTGATGGTAGTGATGTATGATGTGACGGTAGTGATGTGATGGTAGTGATGTGATGGTAGTGATGTATGATGTGACGGTAGTGATGTGATGGTAGTGATGTGATGGTAGTGATGTGATGGTAGTGATGTGATGGTAGTGATGTGATGGTAGTGATGTATGATTTGACGGTAGTGATGTGATGGTAGTGATGTGATGGTAGGGATGTGTCGGTAGTGATGTGACGGTAGTGATGTGACGGTAGTGATGTGACGGTAGTGATGTGACGGTAATGATGTGATGGTAGTTATGTGACGGTAATGATGTGATGGTAATGATGTGACGGTAGTGATGTGATGGTAATGATGTGACGGTAGTGATGTGATGGTAATGATGTGACGGTAGTGATGTGATGGTAGTGATATGATGATAATGATGTGACGGTAGTGATGTGATGGTACTGATGTGACGGTAATGATGTGACCTTAATGATGTGATGGTAGTGATATGATGGTAGTGATATGATGATAATGATGTGATGGTAGTGATGTGATTGTAGTGATGTGATGGTAATTTTGTGATGGTAGTGATGTGATGGTAGTGATGTGATGGTAATGATGTGATGGTAGTGATGTGACGATAATGATGTGATGCTAATGATGTGATGGTAGTGATGTGATGGTAATGATGTGACGGAAATGAAGTGATGGTAGTGATGTGACGGTAATGATGTGACGGTAGTGATGTTACGGTAATGATGTGATGGTAATGATGTGATGGTAATGATGTGATGGTAGTGATGTGATGGTAGTGATATGATGGTAGTGATGTGACGGTAATGATGTGACGGTAATGATGTGATGGTAGAGATGTGATGGTAGTGATGTGATGGTAAGCGCACTTTCGCATTTTCTGGTCCAACAATTTGGAACGCCCTTCCAGTCGATCTCAGAAACAACCAGACACTGGAGTCCTTTAAAACCGATCTAAAGACACATCTATTTCGCAAATACCTTCTGGGATGATTGTCTACCTTATTTTCCAGTTAATGCATATTAGCTGTGTTGCTCACGGTTGAAATGGCTAGAAAGACTTTGAGATTGTATGCTTGTAATTAGTTTTTGTAGTGTTGCGTTTGTTTTAAATGTGGTAAATTATAGATTTGTTTTTGGTTGACTTTGTACCGCACTTCGAGCCTTTGGGGATGAAGCGTGTTTTTGAAATGAAATTTATTATTATTATTATTAATGATGTGATGGTAGTGATGTGAAGGTAATGATGTGATGGTAGTGATGTGATGGTAGTGATGTGATGGTAGTGATGTGATGGTAGTGATGTGATGGTAGTGATGTGATGGTAGTGATGTGATGGTAATGATGTGATGGTAGTGATGTGATGGTAGTGATGTGATGGTAGTGATGTGATGGTAATGATGTGATGGTAGTGGTGTGATGGTAATGATGTGATGGTAGTGGTGTGACGTCTAAGTTTGATCACAAACCCCAACAGAATCGTGACCAGTTCGAGATCTGATTAGTCCAAGGTCAACATGTGGGGCTACCTACCAGCTGGGCCCGGTGGGGCAGGGGGGTCAACTCGGGCTAAGACAGCCAGTGTCTAAGGGAGACCATCAAACAGTGAGTAGCCGGCCATTGACGAGCCAGTCTTTGAGCCAGGGATAAACGTCAAGTTAATGGCTCAAATAGAGACACTTGGAGGACAAATTTGCTGTCATGAAAAATGGGACGGGAGGGGGGGGGGAAGGAGGGATAAAGCTTATAAGCAAATCTGGCAAATGAGATGAGAAAGTTGGCAGAAACCTGGCAAATGAGATGAGAAAGACAAACGTCTGGCACAATAGAAACGAGTTTTCAAGTGGGGTAAAAAAAAATAAGTCGAGGCCTAGTTGAAAGAGTATTGTTGATACTGTTGTATTGTTGATACTGTTATGTGTTGATACTGTTGTAGTGTTGATACTGTTGTAGTGTTGATACTGTTGTAGTGTTGATACCGTTGCATTGTTGATACTGTTGTAGTGTCGATACTGTTGTATTGTTACTCATGTTACTGCGGTTATTGTTGTTACTGATATCATTTTTGTTGTTATTTTTGTTAACATTCTCCTAGTTGTTTACTTTAAAACATCAAAATGCACATGATCGAAGTGATGGCATGCACTGATGATATATAGTCCTAATAAACACGTGACTTCGCAATGTTTTGGGGACTGGGAGAGTGTTGCTGACATTAGTTTCAATATTTAAGTTTAATACTTGTATTGATTCCTTGTCTCCTTTCAAACCCCTCCCCCCACTCCTAAAAAAAAAAAAAGTGTCCTTTATTTTGTACCAACCTGTAATTTTCTGACCAACCTGTCATTCCCTGACCAACCTGTCATATTCTGACCAACCTGTCATTTTTAACCAACCTTTCATTTTCCGACCAACCTGTCACATTCTGACCAACCTGTCATTCTCTGACCAACCTGTAATTTTCTGACCAAAATGTCATTCACTGAACAACCCGTCATTTTTTGACTACCACCTGTCATTTTCTGACCAACCTGTCCTTCTCTGACGAACCTCTAATGTTCTGACCAACCTGTAATGTTCTGACCAACCTGTCCTTCTCTGACCAACCTGTCCTTCTCTGACCAACCTGTCCTTCTCTGACCTCCTGTCTTTCTCTGACCAACCTGTCCTTCTCTGACCTCTTGTCCTTCTCTGACCAACCTGTCCTTCTCTGACCAACCTGCCCTTCTCTGACCTCCCGTCTTTCTCTGACCAACCTGTCCTTCTCTGACCAACCTGTCCTTCTATGACCAACCTGTTCTCTGACCACCCTGTCCTTCTCTGACCTCCTGTCTTTCTCTGACCAACCTGTCCTTCTCTGACCTCTTGTCCTTCTCTGACCAACCTGTCCTTCTCTGACCAACCTGCCCTTCTCTGACCTCCTGTCTTTCTCTGACCAACCTGTCCTTCTCTGACCAACCTGTCCTTCTATGACCAACCTGTCCTTCTCTGACCAACCTGTCCTTCTCTGACCTCCTGTCAGTACCCCCAATCGCCCCCATCCCCGGGAGTTACTTGTGCCTAAAGCTGCCGCTTTGTGAGTGGGAAATTCTTAAGTGCGAATGTCCTTGGGGATAGTTTGGTGGTCTTTAAAAAAAATAGGGTCCAAGTGTGTCCCATTTAGTTAACTTTAGGTCCAAGTGTGTCCCATTTAGTTAACTTTAGGTCCAAGTGTGTCCCATTAGTTAACTTTAGGTTTAAGTGTGTCCCATTTAGTTAACTTTAGTTCCTAGTGTGTCCCATTTAGTTAACTTTAGGTCCAAGTGTGTCCCATTTAGTTAACTTTAGGTCCAAGTGTGTCCCTTTTAGTTAACTTTAGGTCCAAGTGTGTCCCATTTAGTTAAATTTAGGTCCAAGTGTGTCCCATTTAGTTAACTTTAGGTCCAAGTGTGTCCCATTTAGTTAATTTTAGGTCCAAGTGTGTCCCATTTAGTAAACTTTAGGTCCAAGTGTGTCCCATTTAGTTAACTTTAGGTCCAAGTGTGTCCCATTTAGTTAACTTTAGGTCAAAGTGTGTCCCATTTAGTTAACTTTAGGTCAAAGTGTGTCCCATTTAGTTAACTTTAGGTCAAAGTGTGTCCCATTTAGTTAACTTTAGGTCCAAGTGTGTCCCATTTAGTTAACTTTAGGTCAAAGTGTGTAACCTTTAGATTACTTAAGACTTGAGAACATCACTAGGACAAAAGAGAGACACTCATATTGGGGAGGTAGAGGGGGGGGCAGGTGGATGGAGGGAAAGAGATAGATTCTGGCAAATGGTTATGATGGAGATAGGAGTTTGGAAGTATAGAAAAAGAAAGGATATTTAATAGTATAAATGAACTGCTCATGACATAGAGAGGGGCGGGTGTGATATTGGGTGGGATAAATTGTTATTTTCTTTTAAAAAGACACAATAGGTCGTCATGGGCCTCTACTGACACAATAGATCGTCATGGGCCTCTACGGACACAATAGGTCGTCATGGGCCTCTACGGACACAATAGGTCGTCATGGGCCTCTACGGACACAATAGGTCGTCATGGGCCTCTACGGACACAATAGGCCATCATGGGCCTCTACGGACACAATAGGCCGTCATTAGCCTCTACGGACACAATAAGTCGTCATAGGCCTCTACGGACACAATAGGTCGTCATGGGCCTCTACGGACACAATAGGCCATCATGGGCCTCTACTGACACAATAGGCCGTCTTTAGCCTCTACGAACACAATAAGTCGTCATAGGCCTCTACGGACACAATAGGCCGTCATGAGCCTCTACGGACACAATAGGTCGTCATGGGCCTCTACGGACACAATAGGCCGTCATGGGCCTCTATGGACACAATAGGCCGTCATGGACCTCTACGGATACAATAGGCCGTCATGGGCCTCTACGGACACAATAGGCCATCATGGGCCTCTACTGACACAATAGGCCCTCATGGGCCTCTACGGACACAATAGGCCGTCATGGGCCTCTACGGACACAATAGGCCGTCATGGGCCTCTACGGACACAATAGGCCGTCATGGGCCTCTACGGACACAATAGCCCGCCATGGGCCCCTACGGACACAATAGCCCG